>NW_011933493.1:21057-33557 GCF_000187915.1 Pogonomyrmex barbatus
TCACACGGTAGTTCTCGATTGATTTGACATCCGAGACACTATCGTGTCTCCTGATTTTTATATCATTATAAAATGCTTAAAATATTCCAAATAAGACAAGTCTAAGTGACGTCTGAATAACGTTATTTATTGAAAAATACGATGTTTATAAAATGCTCAAAAGACGTCATAAATCAACTCATGAGACGATTTAAAAATATCTTAAAGACCAGATCCTTTAAACCAATTAAAATAAAGAGAAACTAATGTGCCTATATGTAGGATATTTATAGTGACGTGAAAATTCACCATTTCAATTTCAACATACATAAAATTAGAGATTGCATATTTGATAAAATTTAAGATTTCTTAAGATCAATGAAAAAAGTTAAAAAAACTAAAACAAAAAACTGCTAAAAAACTAGTAAGTACTACTTAATAGTAAACTGCTAAAAAACTATTTAATTGTACAGTAACATAAATTTCTTTTAATCCTACTAAAAAAAGTAGTATCAGAATAAAATTAACCATTTTGCAAAATGGTAAAAAAGTAACGTCAAAAATATGTCACAAATATGCGCATTTCACAATAAATACTTAATTGAAAGAGTATTAAAAAATATGATTAACATATCGTTTAAATTTATATGTTACAGGAATTCATTTAATGTACAAGTTAAAATGTTTGTTTAATGTAAATGGTTTAATTTTCTATAACAAAAATACAACAAAACAAGAATTTGTTGCGTCTTATACAATATATGTATTGTATGTATAACATTATATATATATATATATATATATATATGAGGTAGTCTGAAAAGTTTTTGAGCCTTAACATGAAGATGACGTTACTCATCAAAATCATTCTAGTACTACAATAATATATGCTTTGAAAGACTTTTGTGAAAATTTTTGTCATTTTGGACGCTCAGTTGTTGTTTGACAGTCGTTTGTGTCAGTCGATGTCAGTGTTTTTGTAAAAATAGAAAAAATTGAATATCATGCCATGATTAAATTCTTACATTTGAAAGGCAATACGCTTGCGCAAATTAAAATCGAGGACGCTGTTTACGGGGACTCTGCCCCATCATTTGCCACCGTAAAAAGACAGCTGAATTTAAACGTGGTCGTACTAGCTTGGCTGATGAGCGTTTGGGACGATCAAAAACTGCGACCATCGCTGATAACATCGAAAATGTTCACCAAATGATACTGGACGACCGTCGAATCAAGGTTAGAGAGATAGCAGAGGTTATGGGCATATCGAAAGAACGCGTTTGTCATATATTGACTGAAGAATTGGAAATGCGCAAGCTATCCGCGCGTTGGGTGCCGCGCTTGCTCGCTTTGGACCAAAAACGAATTCGAATGAACATTTCCAAGGCCCTGTTGGAGCGGTTCAAGCGAAACGAGTCAGATTTTTTGCGTCGATTCATAACGTAGATATGTAGGAAACTTGAATCCACCACTATACTCCAGAGACAAAAGAACAGTCAAAACAGTGGACTGCAAAGGGTGAACCTGCTCCGAAAAAGGTGAAGACAGTTCCATTAGCTGGGAAGGTAATGGTGACTGTTTTTTGGGATAGTCACGGAATTGTGTGTATCGGAATTGTGTCTATCTTGAAAAAAGTAAAACAATAACGGGAGCATATTACGCATCATTACTTGATAAGTTGAAGGTAGAAATTGCAAAAAAATGACCGCATTTGAAGAAGAAGAAAGTGCTGTTCCATCAAGACAACGCACCTGCTCACATTTCGGCGGTCACCATGGTCAAAATTCACGAACTGTACTTCGAATTGGTTTACCACCCACCGTATTCACCAGATCTGGCCCTCAGCGATTTTTTCCTGTTTCCTAAGCTTAAAGTTTCGCTTGGAGGAGAGAGATTTTCATCGAACGAGGAGGTCATCGCATACATAAACGCCTGTTTTGCGGAGCAAGATGCCAATTACTATTTGGAGGGGTTAAAGAAGTTAGAGTATCGATGGGAAAAGTATATCGACTTAAAAGGAGATTATGTTGAAAAATAAAACTATATTTGACCGAAAAAATACTTGTTTCTATGTTAGGCTCAAAACTTTTCAGACTACCCTCGTACATGTTATATGCGTACAAAAATATTGCGTGGTAGTTTCTGTATCGATGCGCTCTCCACACGCGTACGTTAACGCGCGACGCACGGACACGATGAGCCGCGAGACCTCGCGAAGGTGTATGAATCCCCGAGCCCAAAGAACTGAGGCGAAGAAGGACGCTTCTGGATTCCGGGCGTTCTTTCAAAAATCAATTGTATTTTGAATTAGCGTTATAATAAATAAATAAATATATTTGTATATGTGGTATTTTCGACGCTTGTTTACTAGTTTAGTCCTCTCATATACAACAGATTGGCGACGAGGATATTAAGACTCAACGCATAAAGAAAAATTCAAGAAGTTTCGAAAAAGAAACTTAATCATTATATCGAGCACATAATCAAGTACACAGCGAACATTACGAGTAAGTGAAAACTATAAGTACCAGTTAAGACTACAACTACACATCAAATCACAATAAACAGAAATCGTGCTGAATTATAAGCTTCAAAATGAAGACATCGAAAGTTACATATGCAATTGTATACAGAAATTTTGCGATTGACATGTTTGATCTGACAATTACAACGTTGGAAACGTTGGTTGAAATGCTTCAAAGGCGCCGTTACAGCATTTCAAGTACCGGAAACACAAAAAGTCATATATTTATTGCACTTCATTACTACTGTCATCGTTTGATTTAATATGCAATAAGCTTGCACTGGATGATTCATACGAGAAATCATACAAAGTTCTCACATCGAAATTAAATGATTTTTATTCACCAGTTCCAATTAGAAATTGCGGAAAATTATCGCTATTATCAAAAAAAACAAATCAAAAGGAAAGTGAATCTATACAATAATTTGTGGCTACACTTCATAAATTAAGCATTAATTGCAATTTCAGTTAGTATCTACAAATTGAGAAATTAACTAGTTTGGACTCAAGAGCAAACGCATCCAATCAAAATTGCTGGAAACCTAGGATCATACGTTTGAAAAAGCAGTTGAAATCACTACATCGATGGAATCAGAAAAGGATGTTAATCAGATGCAAGCAAATGCGGCCTCTGTAAACATCGCAAGCCAGAAAGAATCGACGGTGTTTAAGAACCGCGCAGTACGGATTAAAAAAGATTTAGAAGGAAAAACCAGCGCGTCGAACATAAGTAAACACGTAGTAATAATAACACTAATATCAGTTGTTTTAGGTATGAAGGCAAGCATTATACTTCTAAATGCTCTTTGAGTAAAGATATTATTTGTAACAATTGCGGTATTAAAGATCACTTGCGGAAAATATGCATGAAAAAGAAGAAAGCTGCAACCTCCTCGGCAAACTTTTTAGGAGAAGTTATGTGGATCCAAGGCGAGCACAAAGAATTTCGCGAAAAATTTTTTGCAACATTAATAATCGAAGAATTTCACATTCGAAGTAGATAGCGGAGCAGCAATTGTAAATAAGCGTTTCCTCAAATCCAGTTTTCCCAATATTCACATTGAAAAGTCGGATTTAGAATTAGTTATGTTTTGTAAAATAACAGTACCGATTATTGGGTTTGTTAGGGTCAATGTTTGTTACAAACAGAAAAGTCATTACATATGTACATTTCGAAATTAAATCGGGAACTCTTATTGGGTCGGGAATGGATTCGTCAGCTGAGAATACAGTTGACAAACACAATATTTTTGCCGCGGATACAGAAAATAAAATACAAGAAATTTTACGAAAGTATGAATTATTTCTAGATTCTAAAGAGACAAAAATTAAGAATATTCAAACAAGATTAATCTTAAAAGAAAACGCGCATCCATATTTTTAAAAGCAAGAAGAGTTCTTTTCAAATTAGAACTCTTAGTCGAATGAGAAATACAGAAACTAGTAAGTACAGATATGCTCGAAAGAACTAATGCGTCGACTTGGGCGACACCGGTCGTGCCCATATTAAAAAAAGATAATACAGTTCGATTATGCGAAGACTTCAGCATGACAATTAACAAAAATCTAGTTGTAGATAACTATCCATTACCAAAAGTAGATGAACTTTTCAGTATAAGCGGCAAAAAATTTGAAAATTCTGTATAGGCGATCAGGTCGAATGTCGAAACTGTTGTAACGGTACGTCGGCGCAGTCGGATAATGTATGGTACGGAAACGGGGACGTAGCTCAAAAGCTCGGAAATATTCGTCAGATGCCGGGTTCGGAAAAGAATTAGCAGACGCCTGGATGTAATTTACAATAAAATAATTAGATTGATTCTGAATAAAAGTTGGCAGTTTAGTGAATACAAAACGATGTTCTTGGCTCTCACAGCACAACGTCATTCGAAGGCTTTGATAGTATTCACTATATTCGAGATTTTCGCAATGCAATCAATGAATGCGACAAGGATATTCGCGAGATAGCGCGTGAATCGGATACGCAGCGCGTTGCTAGGCAACCGAGCCCGCGTGTTGCCAAGTGTTCGGACGCACGGGTACCGGCAACCGTAGATGTTTTCGCGACACGTGCTTTCGCGTATGTTGACTGGAAAGAGTCCGAGAACGCTCCGATTCTTCACGGGAGAGGAGATGAAGATATTGTGAGCACCCGGTATCTCGCAGGAGTAAAGTCCGAGAATACTCCGACTTTTGGACGAGCAGGAACACGAGGATATCGCGAGCGCCGATATTGGAAGAAAAATCCGAGAATGCTCCGACTTTTCGGACGGAAAAGAAACGAGAATACTGAGAACGCTCAATATTCCATGAAAGAAAAATTTGAGAACATTCCGATTTTTCGTAAAAGGATAGAACGTGAATACTAAGAAAGCTCAGTATTCGGTACGAGAAGATTCTCGTATTGTTCGGATCGGTGATTTCGGAAGCGGACAGGTCGGGTCTTTTGCCGAAATTTGTCAAGCTTATATATTCATTTTGGTGCTACGTGTCAGCGCGTGATTCGTTAAAAATTATTTAGCAAAACAACTGATCTGTCATGTCGCCGATGCGGCCTATTTCGGACACTACATTTCTCGCTGAAAATGGCAGATGCATCTGGATTGAATCTCAGTAGGAATTTTCTGGCTCCTCCTCTGGCCTTGTATAGACGAGAAATGTGTGCCGCGAAATAAGGCACTTGTACAATTCCGTCAGCGACGGTTACCTCGACCGGCTGTCCCAGCAGTCCGTCAGCATCGTCGGTCGGCGATGGTGATGCCTCGGATCGGAGGCTGAGATGCCGCCGATCTCGGCAGCCGTCGTGACGGTCGCTGGCCGGAGGCGGCTGGAGTAAACGGCCGGTGGAGTGCAGTGGTCCAGCGGTGCGGCCATGACGTGGGGTATGGCCGAGGATGGTGTAAACTTGGCAGTCCATCGGTGCAGCCATAGAGATACGGCCGATCCGGAGCGGTTGTTCCTGCCGTTGACCTTATTTCGGGTCGTTACTGGACGGCTGCCCGTGGCGGTGGTGATCAAGGCAGTGCTGGCGGTGTGTGGTGTGCCTCGTGTGCCGGCAGGGTCATCCGTGCGGACAAGCGGTGCTACCTGGTTGATGATAGTGGCGGGCTCATGACGAGCGGATGGCAATTGCTCGTCATGGTCGGACAGATCGCCGAACAATGCGGCAAGCTTTGCTGCGCAATGGCTAGCTGGCGAGAGTGTGTATATATTCGCCTTTTTTGATACTGGTGATAGTACCTGAAGCAGCCCTTCTAGTTTTCTGGCGTTGGTGGCCGTGGACCGCTTGTTGTGCTTACGGCCAGAACCACGCGTATCGGGTGGCGGTCACGCTCCAGATGATTGGCTTGGTAGGGGCGGCTTCTGGCTTTGTCACAGTGGTGATCTTGGCGACTGGCTGGTAATGCAGCTCGGTGGTCGGCGTTGCGGCGGTTGTATTTGCCAAGGCGGTTCTCAGCGTTATCGTCTTGGTGGCCGGTCGGTAGCGAGGCTGGAGATCGATTTCTCGGCGGTTCTCATTAGTCGCTCTCACAGCACTTCGAATTCGGAGTCGTATTTCTTTGCCTCGTTGCTTCGGTCCATAGCTTCCGTTGCTTGGGTAATCCCCTCGCAGGCAGGAAATCGGAACGATTTTCCGTCACCGGGCGAGTATTTATACCGAGACGGCGTCACAAAAACTATACCTCGCTTGGGGGTAAGAACGACTCGCGACTTTACGTGATTTGTTGCTTTTAAATTGTTCTTGGCGACAACAATCTCAATTGTCGCTTTCGGTAGTGTTTATATTTTCGGTCAGAGCCGGTTTTAAATCTTGAATATGTACGTGTCGATGCACCTTCTCCGGTCATCGCGTAGGTCAAAAATTACCGGAGAAATTATTTTTCGAACGGTTAGCGGTCCGGTGAATGTAGGCGATAACTTTGCCGCAATGGCATCTCTTTTGTTCGAGAGGGTGTGCATGCGCTTCCGCACCTTATCTCCGACGGCGAGTTTCCAGGCGCGATATCGCATATTGTAGTATTTTGCTTGTTTTTAAAAGGCGTGGGCGAGATTTGCACGAACGACTTCGTATGCTTCCCGGAGGATGTGAAAATTTGTTTCTGGCGGCGGTACGGTGGTGTCATGTTGATCCGCGGAGAGGGGACTATTCTAACTATTTATTTTACTATTTATTCTCGCTCGTGATTTAAAAACGTCGGGCTATACCCGTGACTTCATGCCATGCGATGTTATACGCGAAGCGCAACGCCTCAATGCTTTGATCCCAGCGGCGGTGATTTCGGTTAATACTGTTTGATCATTGTTTTGATGGTCTTATTGGTTCTTTCCACTGGGTTGCATTGAGGCGTGTACGCGGGGGAAGTGCGGTGCGAAATATTGAATGTTTCTAATAATTTTTTGAACTGTCCGGCGATAAATTGCCTCCCGTTGTCGAGATAAGAATGCGCGGGCATCCATGTATAAATGATATGATTCTCGACAGCTTGCGCGACGGCCGCGGTGGTGGCACGATGGAATGGTTGCAACTCTATCCATTTTGTGAAGCGGTCTTGCATTACTAGTAGCCACGAATGTCCGTTCGCCAAGCGAGGCAAAAGTCCTATAAGGTCTATTGTTATTTGTTCCCACGGATATGAGACGGAGGCGGTGTATAGAAATCCAGCAGGTCGGCTTTGCAACAATTTGTGCGCGAGACAGTTTCGGCAATTACGAACATACCGGGCGATGTCAGAAAATATGGCCAGGCCAGTAGTATAATCGCGCAACACGAGCAATCGTTTTTGCGATACCAAGATGGCCGGCTGTCGGTTCATCATGCAATCGCCGGAGTATTTCGGTACGTTTTTCACGCGGCATGTACTCCTTCCACTGTTCGTCGGCCGGGATTTCACGGGAATTGGTGGAATGAAAAAAATACCAGTAATTTCCGTTTTTGATCCGATATTCGGGAAAATCGGCAGGCTTCCCTTTCACCCGTTGAAACTGCTGATGAAACCATGAATATTGGTTTTTTTTATCGAGCGGTGTATACGGACGGCTGGCGAGAAAGCATCGATCACGCGGTTCAACTGCCCCTTCCGGTATTTAATATCAAATATATATTGTTGGAGTGCCCAGTGGTCTAAACGTCTCGTCGGGGATTCTAAGCGTTGCAGCCATCGGAGGGCCTGATGGTCGGTGGACGGTAAATTCGTAGCCCTCCAAATGACCGCTAGACATTCGACATTTCGCTAGACTCGGTCGCGCTCTAATTTCGTTTAGCCCCGTTGAGCATTTGACTGGCGTATATAATTACGCGCTCGCCCTCTTCCAGGTGCTGAGTTAAAACCGCCCCGAGTCCGTAAGCACTTACATTTCAGTCTGCAGTATGAACGACGGTTGAAATCTGGACAGGCGAGGACCGGTACGGTAGTGAGTGCTTTCTTAAATTCATTAAATGACTGCTCTTCCTCCGACTCCCATTTTACGCCTTTTTTAGTCATTTGCTTAATGATGTGGCAGTTGTAAAAAAGTATGAATCTTCCATATGAATCTTCTGTACCAAGAGGTTCTGTACACCCACGAACTGTCAAATTTGTTTGACATTCGTGGGTGCGGGCCATTGGGCGATGGCTTTAATTTTGTCGGGGTCGGTCTGAATGTCGCGGCGATTGATTACGTGACCGAGGTATTTAAGCTCGGTGAGACAAAAATGGCACTTTTTGGGGTTCAACTGGAACGTCGCGCAACCGTCGAAATACCTTCGCGAGATGTTCTAAATGTGACTCGAAAGACGGGTTAGCGATTACGATGTCATCAAGATACACGAAAACATGCGGTTCAAGTTCGGGGCCGAGTATGCTATCGAGGAGTCGTTAAAACACGGCCGATGCGGAATTTAATCTGAAGGGCATGATTTTAAACTGCATCAGCCCTCGTCCGGTCACAGTAAACGCGGTTATGGATCGGCTTTCGGGTGCAAGGGGTACTTGTCAATAGCCCTGTTTGAAATCGAGTGTTGACAGATAGCGCGCGCTGCGAAGTTTATCGAGAGTATCGACGATGTGAGGTAACGGATACGCATCTTTTTCTGTTACGCTATTTACTTTACGAAAATCGATGCAAAACTGATGCTTGCTATTTTTCTTTCGGACGATTACGACGGGAGAACTCTACGCGCTGGAGGAGGGCTCAATTATATCCTCGTCCTCTATTTGTTGTATCTCTTCGTCGTAATTTTCTGCATTGCGAGATTTCGGGGGCGATGTCGCTGTTTTATCGGTACCGGAATTTACTCGGATAACATGGGTAATGCGATCAGACAGCTCTTTTACGAATTTCTTTAGTTCGGTATCAAGAAAAGTCGTTAATTTGCGGTCTTCTCGTGGCGTGCGGTGCGTCAATTCTGCAATGACGGCGTAGGAAGTGTGACGATGCTCGGTTGCAGTAGCCGCAGGAAGTAGTATAAGATGCAGGTGTGTCCACAGATCGATGCCCACGAGAATCGAGCTATCCAGGGTTGATAAGATTTAGAAGGCGTGCTCAAGGTTCTTTTGATGGATGGTCAGGAATAGCATGATTTTTCTGTTAATATTGGCGAGTGCCCCATCAGCTAGGTGAATCTGGTTTTCGGCGAGGGTGACTTCATAACCGATTTCTTGCACGTAGCGCGCGGTCTCGGAATTTATTATTGAGATTTCGGATGCCGTGTCCAGAAGGGCGAGAAATTCGCGGGTGCTGATTTTGACGGTGATGTGCGGGCGTGATGTGTATTTTACGACGGCGAGTTTTCCGGCCGGGGTGAGTTGGCCCCGGCCGCCGTGGCGTTTCTCGGATGGGGTTGACAATCCTTCGTAAATACTCTGTCCTTGCCATATTGCGAACAGAATTTTCGGGAAGATCGTTTGCATGAAAAACGATCGTAACATCGTTGTTTGTATCTCCAACACATATGCTCGCGGTCGTAAGGAATTAGTTGAGAAGGGATTGCAGCATTTATACAGCGCTGGTTCCTCTTTATTCTCTATTTCACAAGCCGGATCTTCTCATACGAGGATAATCTGAAAAGTTTTGAATTTAACATAAAAACAAGTATTTTTTCGGTCAAATATAGTTTTATTTTTCAACATAATCTCCTTTTAAATCGATACACTTTTCCCATCGATACTCTAATCTCTTTAATCCCTCCAAATAATAGTTGGTATCTTGCTCCGCAAAATAGGCGTTTACGTATGCGATGACCTTCTCGTTCGATGAAAATCTCTGTCTTAAGCTTAGGAAACAGGAAAAAGTCGCTGGGGGGCAGATCTGGTGAATACGGTGGGTGGTCAACCAATTCGAAGTGCAGTTCGTGAATTTTGGCCATGGCGACCGCCGAAGTGTGAGCAGGTGCGTTGTCTTGATGGAACAGTTTCTTCTTCTTCAAATGCGGCCGTTTTTTTGCAATTTCTACCTTCGACTTATCAAATAATGATGCATAATACACTCCCGTTATACCTTTTTCAAGATAGTCGACACAATTCCGTGACTATCCCAAAAAACAGTCGCCATTATCTCCTCAGCTGATGGAACCGTCTTCACCTTTTTCGGAGCAGGAGCTTTTTCATCCTTTGCAGTCCACTGTTTTGACTGTTCTTTTGTCTCTGGAATGTAGTGATGGATCCAAGTTTCATCTACAGTTATGAATCGACTCGTCAAAAAATCTGACTCGTTTTGCTTGAATCGCTCCAACAGGACCTTGGAAATGTTCATTCGAATTCGTTTTTGGTCCAAAGTGAGCAAGCGCGGCACCCAACGCGCGGATAGCTTGCGCATATCCAATTCTTCAATCAATATATGACAAACGCGTTCTTTCGATATAGCCTATGTTATCTCTCTAACCTTGATTCGACGGTCGTCCAATATCATTTGGTGAACATTTTCGATGTTATCAGCGATGATCGCAGTTTTTGACCATCCCGAACGCTCATCAACCAAGCTGGTATGACCACGTTTAAATTCAGCTGTCTTTTTACGGTGGCAAATGATGGGGCAGAGTCCCCGTAAACAACGTCCAACTCGATTTTAATTTGCGCAAGCGTATTGCCTTTCAAATGTAAGAATTTAATCACGGTATGATATTCAATTTTTTCCATTTTTAATTTTTTCCAAAAACACTGACATCGACACAAATGACTATCAAACAACAACTGAACGTCCAAAATTGCTAAAATTTTCACAAAAGTCTTTCAAAGCATATGTTATTGTAGTACTAGAATAGTTTTGACGAGTTATCTTCATGTTAAGGCTCAAAATTTTTCAAACTACCCTCGTATTCTGCCGCTTGATCGATCAGATCGTGCAGCGTTGTACTTTCGTTTATCCGCGCGAACATTTTATATTCGATTCGCATGTTTTCATAAAGTCGGTCTACTTTCTTCGGTGTAGAGTAATTATCCGCGCGGCGCATTAAAATGAGCACATGAGTTACGTACTGGGAGAATATTTCACCGGGGTGTTGCTTTCGGTCGCGAATCTCTTGTGCCTTTCATCTGATAGCGGCGTGGTAAAAAATGACGGCGGAAATCGATTAAAAAGTTTTCCCAGCCTGACCATTCGCTCTCGTTGTTGCGGTACCAACAATTTAACCATGCCAAGATCATGAACCAAAAGTTGCTTTTAAATAATTCGGACAGCTCTTCCAACATGATCTCTTTGGAATATCTGTATTGCCTTTGTAATTTGGCGAGTCTCTCCAGAAAGGAGAGAGGATTATGACCATCGAAGTGGCACCCCCATTTTCATTTGGATGATTTCATTTGGATTTGGTTCATGATCTTGGCATGGTTAATTCGATGGAAGGTACGGTGGATAAAGTTGGAACTGGGAGTTGTTCTGATTCGGGATCTGTGGATGTTCCGGCTTTCCCAGTCGGCATGATGTTCGGATGAGTGTTTGCGTATGTCCGTAATTGGCGGCGAAAGTCTCCGAGAATTACGGTCGAACGATTGCGCTACACGAAGGGCGTCCTACTTCGAGAGATTTTGTACCCAAGCTGGCATCTGCGATTCTTATCTACTTCTAGATATTTGCTCGGACATCTATGGATGGATACACTGTATATATTATATATTCTAAATCCTCAAAAAGAGGTTCGCCATCTTGAAATAAGAGATATGAGGATAGGGTGTAGAAGTCGATGAGGTATTCTGCGTCGGATGGATGAACTGGAGAATAAACAAATCCCTAAATAAGAAGGGAGGGTGTGCGTCACGACGGGGCCCGACCACGAACCAGTCGTGAAAACTCGTAATTATTTTTGCGAAAAAATATCACTTCAGTCAGGAATCAAACCTGGATCTCCTGCTTATTGGGCAGGCATCTTATCCTTTCGACTACCGAGGCATGTGATGATATTTATCGCAATAACGTGTTTAGAACAAGTCAACAATACAATGACATACACACATATACATATATTACAATATACATATATATATATGTATATTTTCTCGAATCCTCACGACCGGTACTCCAGAGAGATGATAGTCCTATTCTCTCGATGGATGCAGGTTGGACTGCAGCGGCGACACCCTCCAACGCCATTGGCAAATATACAAATAATCCTCCTGGAGCACGACAGGAGAGATTGCATCAAGTATGGCTCGAGCCCCCGAATAAGAAGGGAGGGTGTGCGAAGAGTAACTAAATGTGATTGGTTGATATTGATGTTATATAGGGGCGGAAGGAGGAATAAAATTAGAGGAAAAGTTGCTGAAAGTTTAGGGAGGATTCAAGATAATAATTAATGTTGGAGCAGTAATAATTAATGTTGATGATTTGATCTGTTCTTTCGATATCTGTTTAGACTTCTTGATTCGGTTCTGACTTTTCCGTTGACAACCACCAAACGACGATAAGATGATGAGATCGTTTTTTAATATCGCGTTGTCGAACTTTAGAAGCTGGGACTTCTGTTTGATTCATTAGGAGACAAAGGATTGATCAATGAAGAGAGGTGTGAATGCGTATGAGAGAG
>NW_011933494.1:12749-25889 GCF_000187915.1 Pogonomyrmex barbatus
TTTTTTTTAACGTCGCTCCAGGATCGTCGATGCGATACGATGTGACTACGTGAATACGTGACTTCCAACTCGAGCGTCTCATAAATACGAGCAAATTCCCTGAAGTGGAGATGCGAGCGGCTCATTCGACGGCGAAAGCGCGGACGAAATGTCTGTGCGGCGAAGTTTCGAAAGAGGAAAAGAAAGGATACACGAGGAGGCTCGGGGAGGTGAATTGCGGAAATTAATTTACTCGCGGTCGTAAGTGAACCACTTGTTCCGTACGTTCTACACGTACACCGATAGTATAAAACGGAGATTTATTTCTACCTGCTGTTATTGCAGGAATGTAAGATCGCCCCGGCGCAGGGCTAGTGTTTTTTTTTTTCGCAGATTTAATTACGCCTGTTTTTTTTTTCGATAATTTATAAGAAAGGTAAACCAATCTTGATCTCTCATGATTTCATTCGATCCCTCGTTATTCAGCTGTTGTTGCCGTTGTTGAGAATTAGAGCTTATATACAGTAATTATATAAATTAACATACAATAATTTTATCCCAATTTAATCTTGATTTAATCGCGTCGCTATAGTCATACGTAAAGCAGCTAATTATTGTCGCGTACGTCAATATGATTATTATTTTAATCTCTAGACGATCGATAATCACGATGTGCTCACGAGTAAAAGCGTAAGTGCGTTATTTTATAATTAATTTTTTTATAATTTTTTACCAAAATTGGGTGAGTATTATTTGTTAAAGCAGCCACGACGCAACGTATCCAGATTCGCGCATGGAAAAAGACTGCAAAATGCGAAATTAGATTTATGGAACACGATTATTCCCCACGAACCGATTTAGCACGTACCTCGACGCTACGCTACGTTATGATAACGCGTAACGTTAACTGCAGAATTTCACTTCTGTTTACTGCAACGCGGCGCACATCCAAACGTATCTGTAATCCCGAGCATCATACTCCAATATATATGGATTATACGTCTGTTTTCAAAATTAGGCTAAGCCGCAACGACTACCTGGATATAAATGCACAGCCTTATGTATAAGTGTCAGTACGTTCGCACCACTTTTTATTCCTATCGAGTGAATCGAGAGAATCTCTGCTTTTGTCGCGAACGAATAAGAAAGGCAGGAAAAGCAGAAAAATTCGAAACTTAAAAATTTCTCTATAAAAAGTTTATTTGCGAAAAAATAAATCCTCTAAATTTTCTTCAGTTATATAGTAATTCAACTGCAATCTTTAAATAATTTAGATAATTAAATTATTTAATTTAATAATAATAATCATCTGTAACAAAAAAATTTTAATTTATAATAATTTATAATTTATAATTTATTAAAATATATAAATTTATAATAAAAATGTATTGATTAAACTTTATAAAATGTCTTAACATTATAAAAAAAATTAGAATTATGTAAATTCATATATGAATACATATATTCATAATAAGTATTGTAAGAATGTAGACAAAATTTTCTTATTAATTTTTGTGCTAATCCTAAATTTATCACAATTTTTATAATGCTGATATTTTTGTCTTTTAAAGAATTTTTTATATATCTTCGTAAATCTTTTATATCATTCATCTGGGGTTTTCTTTACACGGGAAATTACACGGGAAATTCATAAAGTATTTTATTCAGCGTGACGCTGTTCCGAAGTTGATAAATTTTCATTAAATACTGATCATGCTTCCTGTTCTAAGATTCCTCGTCAATTTAGCCTTCTTTTTCAGTAGAAGCAGAGAGAGAGTCTTCGTTCAATCATGCAAGGAACAAAGAGTGCCATGTTCTGTTGCTCGCATGCGAGATCGCGCATATATTTTCAGCGCTCGCGATGAAAGAAACACCAGGAACGAGGGGGGGAGGGGGTGGGGAGGGGCCACATAAATCTAGTGAAATCTAAAAGCATGGCCGAAGCAATGAAGAAACATGCATGTAAGCGTTACGACGACTTTTCGTGATTTCCTGAATACGGCGGTAACAAAACTAGGGCCAGGTTCATTCAAAATTCCTCTTTCTATGCCTTCGCACATAATTTGCCCGGGTTTTCATAACCCTCGACCCTCTGCGAACCCCCTTTGGCTCGCCGATATGGTTACCCCGGCCTTCCATCAAAGGCAACATCGGGTTCGAACTTAGCACAGCGAATTGCTTACATCTGCCACTGATATTGGTGACTTAGAAAATGGCGGTAATTCAGTCAGATATGATTATTGAAAAATTCTAGGGAATAAGATAAGAATCTGAGACTTTACTCCGGTTTTACATGTATATATATATATATTTCAATAGTCTCTTTCAAAGCAAGAATTTAATTTAAAATTTAATTATCGAGCTATTTATTATTATGCATTAAAAGGGTAGAAGTAAGGGAAGATGAGATTATATCGTTAAGTACAAAGAGTTTAAGATATATATTAAAATAATCCACTCCTCAGATTGTGGGCAACAGAAAATTTCAATTAATTTAGTATGAATTAACACGAAGTATGACGAGATATCGCAACATGCAAACTTCAATTATCGAACTATTTATTATTATTATTATTAAAGATTAAGAAGGGGGAAGATAAGATTATATCATTAATGTTAAATATAAAGAATTTAAGATACATATTAAAATATCCCATTCCTTAGGCTGTGTGAGCAACAGAAAATTTGAATTAATTTAGAATAAATTGACACGAAATAAGAGATTGCAACATTTCGATTATCGATTCATTTATTATAATGTATTAAGATAGGGAAAGTTGAGATTATATCGTTAATGTTGACTACAAAGAGCTTAAGATATGTGACCCCACTTTTCAGGCTATGCGCAACAGAAAATTCGACATAAGTTAACACGAAGGATATATGAGGAGGAGAGATCGCAACACGCACAAATGACTGTGGTCATTCAGGAGAAAGAGCAACGGTGCGAAATCCCGAAATAAAATTCTATCAAAGCGCGTATCCTTTTATTCGAAAACACCATAAAGGCACTCTCGTCTCGAGATGAAAGCGTAAAAATTCCCCTCGCTGACACACACGACTGACACACAATCGCGCTAGTGCAATTTGTATCCATAATTTTAATCTCGCGAAAAACGCGAAACTACCCTTTAGCGCGAGAGCTCGGGGAATCGCGCCGCGGTCGGTTTCCCCTGCCGAATGGAAGAAAAAGAGAATCGCATTCACCGCGCCGGACTGTGCCGCGCGTATTAGCGGCACATGCCGGCGAAATGATAACGAATCGTTTTTGCGAAATTACAGCACGCGTACACGTATGGTACGCTAGGGGGTGGATGGTGGTGATTTTCCCCGAGATCCAAAGCTAATCCCTTCCCCTCCCGCCATCTGGAAGCGGCAAAACGCGCGCGAGAAACGCACGCTCGGTAGCTCCAACATTTAAAAACTCAATCTTTGTGCGAGAGAATGTTATTAATCGTCAAATAAAGTAAAACGTAACACACCGCTTTGTGTCCACCCAGAGAGAGTTTCTTCATATTAAATTAACGGAATATATTCAAACGGAAAGCTTTACACAAAATTAATTCGCGTGAGGCTACGTAGATATCTTTGCTGTACCTACTACCCTGTCGAACAGCAAATCGAATTGCTTTCTCTTCTATGTAATATATATATATGTAATATTACAATATTGAAAAATATTTCCGACAACAACATTGTTTCACCGTGTCCTTCGACAATGTCCCGAAACCTACGTATCATTAATTTCCGCATTAGATCCGACCCGAATGTAGTGCGGCTACCAACGGATCGGAGATGGCGGACGGACGAGGGGTAGGGCGAGAAGAAAAAGCTTTTCCCGCCGGCGGTGAATCGAGCACGCGTAAATTATCATTCATCCGGCGAACGTGACGCGCAAAAGAGAAGGCACGAACGGCGGCGGCGGCACGAAAAAGGACAAAAGGTATCGGCGGTCGGCGGATGGGGAAAGGAGGGTGGAGAACGGACGAGGAGAGGGGTGGGGCATCCGGCCGATCTCGTTAATGGGCGAGCCCAGAGGCATCGAAGCTAACCCCGATTCGACACACATACGAAAAAGCTTTCCGGCTTGTCGTCCGCACGGATTTGTGTCAACTGCGACGCGAAGCGGCAGCCACGAACTTTACGAGGGTGCCGGCGGAGGAGACGAAGGTTGGAACGGAGTTGGAGCGGTGGTGGTGGTGGTGGTGGTGGTGGTGGTGGTGGTGGTGGTGGTGGTGGCGACGGAAGGGCGAGGAGAGAGATGTGCGCCTGTCGATATTCACAAGCTCGCTAAATTACGAGAATTTCGTTTCTACTCAAAATCTCTCCTTGAAGGCGCGAGCGCTTCCGTTCTAGGACAGCGGTTGGTCCCCTTCCTTCCGGAAATACCACCGAGTATTTCTGATTCCACTCCGTGACTGTCAACTGTGAATCCGGCGTTTGCTTGATATATGAAAGACACAATTTCGTGACTGCACCGCGAAATATCGCGAAAAATTACTGTCAATTTAGAATTACATAATATATAAAGAATAATGAAAAATAGTAGTGTCATTCGGACATCTGTGCGCTAGCAAAATCTTCAAGAAATATATTATATTATATAATATATAAAAAATTATATACAATATCACGTATTGTATTATTAAATATATAAAATAATAAGTTTATTTATTACAAATTATCATAAAAATACCACAGGTATGTGGTTTGTTTACGAGTTAATAAAAAAATATTAGAAAGAAGGTACTTTGTGAAGTGGAAACCATCATTACTTCATGTACTCGAGATCATCACAGTGTATCCTTTATCTTACGTATTTCCACCTGGGAAATACGTGCTCGTCTCGTAAGCAATAATAAGATTACATTTAAATAATTAAATGCCAGAGGTATTATCATATCTCTCAGCAGCGCGATGCTGCGCGGTGTTATTTAGATTTCTCGCACTGCTCGTACCAGCGCGGCGCCGCCTTAGAGAGGCCTTAATGCGACCTCCATCACGCTTAGGATATCGTTTTTGGGCCCAGCGGCGCGCTTCGTGGTCCCCCTCCCCCCCCCCTCTCCCCCGCGATTCATCCCTGCGGTGTCGGAAGCGCGATTATCGCGCGGTGCAATGCCGTAGGAGGTGCGCCGCCATTAAATCACAACTACATTATGCGAGATTAGAGCCTCGAGAAAATGAATATCCAAAGCGAGACTGGCGCGGGTTCGTGCCTGCTGATACATCCCGCTATCTCGCTTAAACACCCACGAAGAACGCCCGTCGCACCTTCGACATATCGTTGCTTCGGTTATCGTTGTTGCATTCGAGCCGACCAGCGGAGTAAACCCGGGTTTTCGCGGCACACGTCGCACGACGGCGCACGTGACTTGCCGCGGCGGCACACACGCGTGAGCGTGACGATCACGTGTGGCACGATTTGCCCCACATTCGCGGGACACAAGTCGGAATCGAGAAACAGAGACACTGCGACTTCGACGCTATCCATATATATATATTCGATGATCGTTTGATAAGCAACCGTTCGCGAGATAAAGCGCGAGCTGTCCCGTTACCATTTTCCATCCAACGTCTCAACGTTAATATTAAGCGTTTTATAACAACTTGTCAAGTCGACACTGCATTTTAGCCATCGGCGGTAGCTACGCGAGGTAGCTGAATGCCGGCTGACGGCATTAAGCGAGAGGAGGAGCGAGTTTCCGTCGCGCGAATCGTTTCTTCGCCCCGGTAATTAAACGGGAATTTATAGGGAAATTAACGGGAATAGAAAAGTCCGGGGGAATGAAAGACGCGTACCGTAGCGAGAGACGTGGCGTGGCGTGGCTGGGGGAATCGCGGGGAAGAAAAAGTTAATTTCCCGTTTTCTTTTCTCACGGCATTATCTTCCTATTTATCTGTCTCTTTCCGCGGCCTCTGTCCGAGCGGGCGCGGCGGCCAAACGCGCGCCGGGGAGGTGAGAAACTGCGCGATTTAATAACGCGCGGCCTGTCCCCTTTTCGCGAAAATAATTGCTCGCCTCGCTTCCTTTTTCTCAACAATTATCCACCTCTCTTTTTTTTTCGCCCCCGCCGCGTTTGCGTCCTTTTCAATTTCGACCGCGAACCGTCCCCGTCGCTCGCGGTCTGCGCCGCACGGCACAGCTTTTATTCGCGATCTCGCGTTCGTCCGAAATAACGAGACTCTGGGCTACGTTTCCGCGATTGGAAATGATCCATAGGGAGAAAAAAAAAAAAAGAAAAAAGAGCGGCGCGCCGTTCATTCGCTATTGGCCGCGCTTAATGCGATTCCATGCACGATATATAATTTGCGATCCGACGTGAGCTATGGCGTCGTCCTCGTGGGCGCGGCATAAATTCAATTTAATTCTCCGGACGTATCATTGCCATTTTTCCGAACGTTTTTGCTTATGAAAATAATAGCGCGAATATTTGTCGTATTTTGTATGCATAAAAGAGAAAGAGAGAGAGAGAGAGAGAGAGAGAGAGAGAGAGAGATTTCATTATTTTTTTTTTTCTATAAATTGACTTTCATCCGATTACTTCAAACGGTCTCGCTGCTCAAAAGCAGAAATATTTACCCGCAAGTTTCAAAGAACGGAGAGCTTTGCGAATATTTAAATAGTTACCGCGGGTTTTTATAATATTTTATACTTTACGCTATTTTACATTGCCACATCGTTTCGTCATAATAATTCAACCCTGTATGGATCTGACTTCTATTTCATCCAATTTAGCAGAATACCTCTTGTATCATGTAATAAAATAAATGTATGAGATAAAAATAGTCACTATTTCCCTGTCGTTTTAGTATAACCCGACAGCGTACCGGACGCCACCTTAATTCGAGCCTGAAGAGTAGTAACGGAATCCGATTTACGGACCGAAAATAAGGCCGAGGGTGAAAAGCTTTTAGTACTTCCTACGTCGGCAAATATGCGACTTATCCCGTGCCTCTGAAACGAGCACAAAATTTTCCTCACGTTAGGATTATTATAATAGAATCCCGAAATTGCACGGTTATTTGTGCACTAAAGTGATATGATTTATGAAATAATCCAAGGTGAATTAATAATTTAATTAAATTAAGTATGCACAACAACCTAAAAATTAATATTCTAGCGTCCTCGTTGTATTATCGGAATAAACATGAAAACTATTCGGTCATATATATTATATTTTATGATTTATTTTAAATTTCTGCTGGAACGCGTATACATTGTTAAACTTTCTTATCATCGTATCGGCAGAATTATTTTGTGCTATCTTTACATGAAAGAAATGATTATATAAGAAACTTCTTATATAATAAAAAGATGTTTCTGATCAATATATTATTGATCTACTTACTACTGAAGCATCGATAATGTTAAAATTAAATAAAAATTCTTCGATACTCTTCTTTTACGTATCACTAAAAATAGTTAGTTTACTAAAATTTTTATATGCCACCATAGCCTATATCTGAGAGGGATGCTCAAATAAAATTTTCCAAAAAAATCCAATCGAACATTGTAATTTTGTGGGTGTCGATTCGCGGATACCCCACAACTTCAATAATTGGGTCAAGATAAATCGTATTGATTCGTTTCATTTTTACGGGTATCCGATAAATTAATGCCCTCCATAAAACGAAGGGATGTATTATATCCCGAGATTATGTTGAAACCGCAAATTCCATTATCCATTGCGGCAATTTAATCAGCGATCTAATTTACGAGTGCTCAAGCAAACCGATAATACCTCGGTTTTCTCCGATCTATCTCTCTCTCTCTCTCTCTCTCTCTATGCATGGGAATCGAATCTCACGGAGATATGCGTGTGAGAATAAATCACAAAATTTCTATTTACTTTTCTCATCACCGATATTGAAAGTTATGCTTACAGCTCGTATGTACATTACGTTGTATAAAATCTTTTTTCTGATATACGCCTGGTATGTTTATTCGCATCAAAAATATCAGCCAAAAATATGCAAGAGACATCTTGTTATCTTAAAAAGAACCAGACTTTTCAACTCTTTAATCGAAAATTTCATGGGTTATTAATAAATAAATTTACATAAAAATATATAAATTAATTAAATTTACATAAAAATATATAAATTAATTAAATATATAAATTTATATATTAAAAATATATAAATTAATTAAATAAATAATAATATCGCTTTTAAACTCTACCTTGATCTCCGGATATTTTCCGTTTCATGTTTTGATAAATATGAGTTAAAGAGCCAACTTCCAAGATCCGCTTCCTCGGATTAACTCGAAACATAGTTCAATCATTTCTCCGTCTTTCTCTCGGAAATAGAAACGGGAATTACGGTTGAACTTGTATTACCAACAGAATGCGGTTATTTTTATATTAATTTTATAGATTTGACAATCCTTTTCCATAATTAAAGCTTTCACATACGTGTCTAACATATAAACTTCGTATCAAGAACGAGAAAATTGTTTTTAATTTAAAATTTATATTTTTCGCAATATATATTTCCGATGGGGGAAGATAATAAGAGGGATTTTAATCGATATCAATAATATTGATCATTATTATAGAGCCATCACGTTGAAAGTCTGCTAAATCAAAGCGGCACGTAGCTGGTAATATAATTAATTGAATTTATTTCATATTAAGAGACTTTAGCAACCTGCTTGCCGAGGAAATGCCATGTTTCGCGTTGTTAGTTTTTTTTTTTTTTTTTTTTTAATTTAGTATCTCTTTTACCATTTGTTACCTTAATATGGCGTTCAGAGTTGTCAAGCCGCGTCAATATTTGCTTTATATAAAAATTTGGCAGTTTCCCTGTAAAATTACCTGCAAAACTGAAATTGCTATAAACCAGAAGATTGACATGAAGAAACAATACTGAGATTTTAAATTTAGGCTCACCCCACTATAATACGAAAAGTCAACGTGAAAATTTGTTCATGTGTGTGAAAACAATGTATGTATAAGTGTATACAAATGTCAATCTATGTATTTAAATATGCACAAGTGTGCATATGTGTAAACGCACTCGTCAAAATTGGCTCGTCTCTTCGGCATTACCCTAAAGCTATTAATCAATGGTGGTTTGGAGGAATCGACCGTCGAAGCATCTAATTCCCCATCGTCGTTGCGTTTGTGCGACGCGAGTGTAGTTTCGTCGAATGCCGCGGATGTGAATCCCGTATATATATATATATACACGTTCGTCCGGCATACGAGCTGAAATCTGTACAGAGCTTTCAGGAGAAAGAGAGAAAGGGGTTGCGAGTCCGTCTTTTTAGCTCGGCACGCAACAGTCGCGGCTGTTTCGACGTTTTTCGTACGGAGAGAGCGCGGTAACGGAACACGATTTACGGGTCGAAAATAGAGCCGCGAGTGAAAAGCTTTTAGTCGTTCGTACGTCGGCAAATATGTGACTAACCCAGAGCTCCCGGCTACGTGTACGCGCGGGTCAGAGCCGCGTTTTCATCCACCTGTGTAATCGTTCCCTTTTTCCCTACCCCCCTTCCCTCCCCCCCCCCTCCCACTCCCCCGCGCGTGCTTCATGATCCGCTTGCTTTTTCATTCCCTCGCAACAATTCCTCCCCGTTCGCCGTCCTCGTTTAACCAAAAGCGTACTCTTGAATAAGTATTTAAAGGGTACAGGTACACCGAAACAAAATTAAAACGCCGCTGATGCGAAGATTGTCAAACGATCGCTGCAAATAGGGATTGCAGGGTGGGATATCAGAAAATTTCGCGTGTTTTCACACAATTTTCCTTATCTTTTTTCATCTCAGTTGATTAAAAAGTAAAACTAAAATTCTAGGAAAAAAATTAAAAAATAAAAATGTGTGTGTACACGCTCGTAAAATTTAGTTTTGAGAAAATCGGCATTTAAACCTAGGTTCCACATTTGTCATATTGTCACAGACTTCCCACACTGGGAAGTAGTGACTCCCCCACGTGTAACATTTTACTATAAATTTTAAAAAAATCATTTGTTTCTAACACATTTTTTTTCCATCGAAACGCCAGGCCATCAAAGGAATCCGTCTATGCATAAAAATATCAAAAAGACAATAATGTATCCGCTTATATATAAAAAAAAAACAAAAAGATTTACATTCGAAAATGGCAGACTTGAGAACTTGGGATAAGAAATACCCCAGCCCTGTGAGAACTTAAGGTTGAAAACTTTTTTCTAACTAATAATTACAGAATCGTTACAAATGACAGACGACGTTTTAAAATCTCATTTCGGGTAATACGCTGAAAATAAATAACGTGGAAATATTTTTTCATTGCGTCTTAGAGAAACGGAAGATTTATGCGAAGAGAGAGATGAGTTCTCATAAGCAACACCCTAGGCGAACGCATTTGATTTGCATGTTCTTCTTCTTGCACATTCACTCTGGCAAACGGCAAGTGCACCGCGCTATGATAATGTTCAAACAGATATTTTCAAACTTCCGGTTGCCGTTTTATCCGCGTGCAACACAGCCAACAGGAGACAGGTGTACCTCTGTATGCAAGCGGGTCTGATGTACCGCCACTGCTTTCTCCTCCGCGATTCTCTTTGATCATGCGCGATGACATTGTTCTAGGAATAATAAAATTTTCCGCTCTTTATTCGTCTCTTCTCTGCGCGCGTAATTTTTATCGGTCGCTCGAAACGTATCTACGATGCGACAACAAAAGCGAGCGCAACAGCAGCGCGAATCCTTTTATTTCGCGATAAATAACAAGATATCGATTTACTCCGTTAAAATTGATATCCCGCCCGCGCAAGAATTTCTTCGTTCTGCCGGGCCGCGAACAAAATCGCCGCCATAATCGATCCGGCGGGCGATCGGAATTCTATAACGTGTTGCATATGAAATCAAGATGAGAGGACGCGCGACGTCCAATTTGGATTATGAACTCGCAACCCCCGTCGGTAGCGATAAACCGACAAACGATATAAAATCAATATGACACAAAATTGGAAAATACGGAGGTTAAATTCCCGTCAAAGGGTGAACAGTCTCACATCGGGATGTATTATAAAAAACACGTCGTGTGTCAATAATTATTTTCGAATTGAAATGTCATTATGAGCGATAACGATAAAGAACGAAAATTAATGAGAGTAGCGATACACATACAGCTGACAATGGAATTTGTAAAAATTATTTAATCGCGGATCCCGTCGTGGCGCGCGCGCGCGCGCGCGCGCGCATTCTGACGATATCTGTTATTCAATTTGCAAGCCGATTTATTTTAATCTCCTTTCGCCATTCCATTCTCTCTTTTTTCATTCGTATACAGGCGACGGCGCAGTTTCTAGTCGGATAAAACAGCATTTCGATATTTGGATAGAGACCTTTCAATCGGCTCGCTTCCGTGCTCAATTTCCATGTTACTGTCGTCCAGAATCATGGATCTCTGGATTAGCTTGTAATACAGAAAGGAGAGAACTGAGAACGAAAGCGTCCAAAAAGATCAATGAAGGAACAATGGAAGAGAGAAAGAAAGAATGTAAAAGAGAGAGAGAGAGAGAGATTCTATTTTCAAAAGAATTTTTACAACGGGAAAAATATAGAAGTGTACTAACGTACTAATAAGAATGATTATTAATATCAGTCCACCATATTATGGAAGAAATAATAAGTTAATTTTGTGTGCCAAATGAGAAAGAAGAAAATAAGATCTTATTTCCAGAAAATCTGTCGTGTGAGTGTCCTACGATTTCGATGTATTAATTGAGAGAAACACAGAAACGGCAAAGAGACGAAGAGAAAGAAAAAGAGAAGTGAAAAAAAAACATACCCCGGGCGTCCAGATGAGTTCAATTTATTTCGAACGACGCGATCATCGATATTCCTGAAGTCGATTAAATAGCTATGCGGGTCAAAAATCGCTTTGAAAGAAAAAAAGTCAAAAGGGCACGACACAATGTTTTTAGCAATTCGTTGACAAATGCATATCAAACGTTTTGTTCTTTTTGCATAAAAATGTAATTCTGAAAAGATATTGATACTTGCGTAACATATTAAGACTGAGCTGTTATTTAAAATTGATTTATAAAAAAATAATATAAATAAGAGAAAAGATTTGCTCTACACAACAAAAGTAATTTTAAATGAATGTTTCTTGCACGATTTAAAGAAGTAATATTTTTTGTTGATTAAATGAGTGAATCTCTCTTCGATAAAATAAAAACAAAGTGTCAAACATTTAAAATTATATAGAACCCGATACTCATGTAGCTTTTCTTTTTTGTTATTCATCCCATTTGCATGAATCCGGAAAATATTATTATTTCAGAAAAACACAGATTGAACGTTATCTCTCGCCTGAAGCGTATCACTTCATTCCTACACCATTGATTTTTACATTCAACGTTAAACCGCCTGTTTTTGCGCGCTTGGCAAAGAATAAAACGTCCGAGATAATAAAGATACCACGTGAAAAAATGTTTATATCATAATATTGGACTTTAAAGAATAAAAACGATACGTCAGGTAATCTTCAATTCGCGGAGAAGAGATAACGTAACGCTATTATATCGCACTCCGTATAACTTGTTCATCCGAGCAAATGTTTACTTGTTAAATATAGACCTGCGCCACGCCACGCATGCCATTGTGCGACGCGCCAAACATATAATAAAGAACTAGATCGAGAAACGTAACTGGAAAGAGGAGGGCATGCGGCCGCCATTGCGCCGGCCGCGCGGCGAACTCTCCGGGGTGGAGAATTATGACGTCTGCCGGTGGTGGTGCGAACGGAGCCTTCACCACCACGGGGTCCTTTTGTGACCGCCTATTGTGCCTTCCTGAAAACGTACGCATCGTTCCGTGTTGTCGGCCGACACCGTCGACACGTTGATCACTTCCGGTTCCTCCTCTCTTTCAACACCCGGCAGCTTACGGTAATCGCGCTTACAATACTCGCGCTCCCAACTTCGCCAGCCGGCAGTTGGGAGTTGGGAGTTCCGATCGATGCTTCCTCCTATTCGCCGAGGACGCCGCTATCTTTCTTTGCCGCGAGAGCGCGAAGCCCTTTCAAAAGCCGCTGGCGGTTTAATGCACTCTTTCGTCGCCGTCGACGGAATAAAAATTTCAGCTGCACTTCTGTAAATTTAATTCCCCACCACACCACACACACACACACACACACACACACACACACACACGCACGCCGC
>NW_011933495.1:2360-18336 GCF_000187915.1 Pogonomyrmex barbatus
TTCTTATTTATATAAAAGAAAAAATTTTATATAAACATTTCCATCTACAAAAGTCTTTTTTAATAATAAATTTCATATTGGTACAAATATGTGATATGAAAAACTGGCGCAACTTCTAATTTAATAAAATAAAAAGAACTTTACATTGAAATCATTTTTTTTTGTACTTCATTTTTATTTAAAAAGTCGTTTCATTATTTCTATAAAAAACATGATATAAAAAATTGACACAAACTTTTAATTATATAAAGTAAAAAAGAAACTTTGCAAAGATAAAAAAAGATGTTATCAATCCAAAATTAATGTCAATTTGTAGTTGCCAAAAAAATTTTATTGAATTATTGTACTTGTGTTTATATAAAAATACGATATAAAAGAAAATTTGATGTGTAAGAAAAAAAAACGACGTATAAAAACTTGGCGCGCCTGGGTCGCATTAAAACTACTTTTAATAATAACACTGAATTATGTGGCAGACAAAAAGAAAACAGTTTGAATTAAAATTTAATATATTTTAAGATTTTTTATTTTTAAACTTATTTCTTTTTTAATACTAACTAAATAAAATTAGTGAAATATATAATCAGTATCATAAATATATATCAGTATGTTTGTAACATATATAAAACGGTCTCGCTTTCCCGCGCGGAGAGCGGTCAATCGGTTGCCAGGAGGGGAAGCGAAGACGTTGGAGATAGAAAATTGTTATTAAATTGTTAGGCGATAATTATAACAAATAACGATGTTTTATTTAACTAATAGTGGTGCGATGGAATGCACCAAATCTTCGCGTTAATGTTCGTGGCCGTGGACGGGCGAGACGGCGATCGGTGCGCGGACAGCGCGTGGATATAAAATAAGATATCGTTCGGGCGGTCGGCGCGATACTGATCGCGGCGCGCAGTTCGGTGGCGCGGGGCGCGCGCGGCGGCGGCGGTGTCGCACGTGTTCGTCGCGGGCCTTTAAATCGGCGTGGATTTAAACGTGCACGCGTGTGGCGGGTGTGGATATTTCGCGAGGTCGTCGGATCGTTTAGATCGGAGAACGGGTGTGCCCGTTCCCTGCCGAGAGGGCTCGGGGATGCGCCCCTCGTCTGTCTGCGTGAATGCCGAGTGAACTCGGCCAGCCGGGGTGTACCCTGGTGCTCGGAGAGGTGGTATCGGGGAGAACCTCGATACTCGGCGATGAAATCTCGGGAACGGCGGAGTTGGGTCGAGCGAACTCGACGCGCTGGGGAGACCCCAGCAACTCGCAGCTTGCCGTGCGAGATACGGAGACGGCCAGGCCAAGCGAACTTGGCGCGTTGGGGAGAGCCTCAATAAATCTCAGGCTTGCTACCGGTTTCGGATGCTCGCTTCCTTGAGACGGGCTCTCGGAAAACGAGCTAGGAACAGGAGTAAACGAGGAGTGATTTCCTGTGGAGAGCGATGCCTTTTTATACCCGAGATCGACCTCGGTATTTTCGGTCGGATCGATCGGATTGGTCGATCTCGGGGTTAGCATCCCTCTCCCCAGGAGCGGAAAAAAGGATCGGGTATAATTGGTTTTTTGGGGATAGGAGCGGGGGATGATTGGTTTTTTGGTAGGGAAGGAATTCGGTGGGAAGGTAACGGCGCGGTGCGGGGTGGTTACGCGCTTGTGGACGCGGTCGTGGCGCAGTGCGGGACGCTCGCTCGGTTGCGTGGCGCGGCGCGGGACGCGTTCACGCTCGGTGGTACGGTGCGTGGCGCGTTAGCGCTTGTTGGCGCGACGCTTGGTGCGGTGCGGGGAAATACCACGAAAACATACATGTTTTCGTGGTATTCTCCGACGCTTCGGAGTTCGCGTATGGTTAGATTAAAAAGGAGGCATTACTGCCTCTTTGCGGCCACTGCCGCACTCCGCCTGGTGTTCGGCGGTCCCCGATGGATGGTCGGTCGGGGGAAATTCGGAGGAGGAATGGAGCGGAGGGATGCGCTCCGTTACAACTTATTTCTTTTTTAATATTAACTAAATAAAATTAGTGAAATATATAATTAATTATTAATTAATGAAACATTTTTTACATAAATAATGCAAGAAACTTAAGAATTTATTTTATTAGAATGTTATCCAATATAAACATGCATGTTTTAATATTTATTAATAAATTTTTTTAATATTATATATTTATATATAATGTTAAAGAAAAATATATAAACAAAAATTATATAAAAAATTTATTTACAAATAATTTGAAAAGTAATATATATATATTATTAATGTAAAAAGATAAACAATAAGAATGCAATATAATACAATAAGTGTGTATGTACGTGTTTTTAATGCAACCCGGGCGCGCCAAGTTTTTGTACGTCGTTTTTTTTTCTTACACAGATTTTCTTTTATATTGTATTTTTTATATAAACACAAGTACAATAATTCAATAAAAATTTTTTTGGCAACTACAAATTGACATTAATTTTGGATTGATAACATCTTTTTTACCTTTGCAAAGTTTCTTTTTTACTTTATATAATTAAAAGTTTGTGCCAATTTTTTATATCATGTTTTTTATAGAAATAATGAAACGACTTTTCAAATAAAAATGAATTACAAAAAAAAATGTATTTCAATATAAAGTTCTTTTTATTTTATTAAATTAGAAGTTGGCGCCAGTTCTTCATATCACATCTTTTGTACTAATATGAAATTTATTATTAAAAAGACTTTTGTAGATGGAAATGTTTGTATAAAATTTTTTCTTTTACAATAAATAAGAAAAAGGGCGTGAACTTGATGTTATTTTTACCTTTTTTAAAAGATAATTTTATTAGGATAACATGAACAAAGATATCGCTATCGTCAACGCGGAGTTCTTAGCTGAGTATCTAAAAGTTTTAAACATTTAAAAAATTTTTTTATTTTCAAAAATATTAAAAAAATATTATTTGTTCAGAAAGAGATTGGGATATTGTGAATGTAAGCACGCAAGTACGCATGCACACATACACACATACAATTTATTTATCTAGATAATTTTATTTTATTGTATCAAAGCATACCAAAATGTAATGCGCTGCATTATAAAAAATTACAAATCTCTATATGATTAAATACGAAACATTAAGTACATTAATTAAATATACATGTATTGCACGTTTGTATTATCGTTCTTAATTTTTGTATATTTTTGTATGCGAGTACAAATGCAAGTACGAATACGTGTGCATGAGCCTGTGTATAGAGTTTAAAATGAAGTCTATAATAATACAATTTCAGATAAAGGGACGCAAAACTGGAAAAATAGTGATACAAAACCAATTGTCATAAAACTTGACAAGGACATAAACACAGACTTAAATTGAATGGCTAAATGAGTGGATCCTGATCAAAAACCAAAAGATGGATCCGATGGGTTTGTCAACTACATGAGTGGAGAAAGTGTGCATACAGTTTGACAAAATAAACGATTAATGATTGGCAGAATTTTATCTATTTTTTTGTTATCAATGTCCATTTCTTCATAATCTTCATAAGCTTATAAAGCGAGAAAGATGTGAAGATGTTTAATGAAACTAAAAACTTTGAAATGATCAATCTGCTCTGAAAAGAACTTTCTGATGCAAGACCGACAATAAGAAAACAGTATGAAAAATCGATTATGGTAACTGAAGATTATACATTCAGTCTTCCAATTGCCAATGGTTATTTAATGGGCTAATTCATGAACAACGATATTCTACCAAAGCGAGATTGTATAAATAGCAAATGGATCTTGCTGCCATGCAACCCAGATCCATTCCCTCTGGTTTTTGACTAGGATTCATTTAATTTTGTTTCAATTTTTTTCATATTTTACATATTATATCTGCGTCGAATTTCATGACGATTGATTTTGTATCACAAAATTTTCCTAATTTTGCATATTTTTTTCAAATTTTCACATAAAAACTTATTTTATATTATTTTCTACTTTTCATACAAAACAAAGTCAGAAATTATATCTTATCATTAATAATTAGGATTGATAAATGATAACATACTTATTATTAAGATATTAATTTCTAATTTTTATTAATAATATTATATTATAATTGTGCATACTAGATTATACTTTTTGCAAACTAATTCGATGTTTATGTCGTACCGTATATGCCATAAATATATTAAATGTTCTAATCTTTAAAAAAGTCATCTTTAACATTCAATTATTTCTTTCACAATGGTGATTATGGTGATTACTATTTTTCAATTTTTGTTTTTCGAAGATTTGTTTTTACACAAAATAAAATCAAATCAGTACATTTTTATTAAAATTGAAACTGAGACATCTAAAGTTAATAAGTTTTTTATTTCGAATTTTTCAACTTATTGATATAAGAATTGATAATTGTTTCAAATTGACATGTCCAATGTCATTGGATAATTCATAATTTGTGCAGACATTTTTAACAAGCAAATAATAATAAATTTTTTTGTATAATATCAAAATGTTCATTCACAAGTAAAAAAGATTGTAAATATTGAAATATTTTTTATTTTTATAATAAAAGATGTATACATTTCAAACATTAACGTAAAATTTAACGTTATTTAAAATTAATAATTTATTTTTTTAGCAACATAAATTTTGCTGCCATTCAATTAAAACAATATAATAAAGTATTTTTTCAATAATTACTTTCTGAATTATAAGACTAGAATTTGACATACAATTTGATATAAAATACAAAATATCTCGTAAACTATTTATTTTTGGCAACTATGTCTTAATCCTTTTTTTTTGCAGAATAATGAGATAAATCAATTGATGTAAAAAAAAAATATATAGTTGTTTTTCAAAAAGAAGAATCGTTGTATTGCAAATCTCTACTTTTTTGAACAATTATGTATTTTCTTTACACTAATTGATTCATCTCATTATTCTGTGCATACAAATATTAAGATAGTGTGCTAAAAACTCTCGAGATAAACTATAAGAATATACAATAAAAAAATAGGGATTTTTATTTAAGAAATTGTAAGTAATCTTCATGTGACTTTCAAATAATTATTCCATTATTATCCAAGCTCAAACCAATTCTTCAATCTTCGAGTTCTTCTCAAAGACATAAAACTTTTGTTTGAAACATTTTTTCTCTAAAATGAACTGTTCAAGAGATACTTGAGGTTGTCATTTGGAGCAAAATGGGGCATCCTGTATATATGTAATAAGTTATACACGATTATATATAGATATAGATATATTATATATAGGTAAGTTATTATATATAGATATTTTAATTTGTAATTACATAAAGTCATATATAATTATATATAGAAAAAATATATATATGTTTATATTATATATAGTAAATATATATATATATATATATTTACTATTACCCAGGCAAACATATATAAATATATAAATATAAATATATATATATTTATATTTATATATTTATATATATTTATCTGGGTATTTTTTCTTTCTATTTGCTTCCTTTCCTTTCCTTTTACAATAAATATTATGGATAGATATATAATATCTATCCATAATATTTATTATAGAAATGAATTAGTATTATAGAATATTTATTGTAATATTCTTATAATCTTTTAACAACTTGTAATTCCATAAACATTTTAAATAAAATGTTAATAATATACCGGTAATATATTAACAAATTGAAAAGATTATATTAACTGTAAATTATATTAAACTTGTTCTCTCAACCAAATTTACTGACATTATTTGATAGCAGTTTGCCAATAAAAATTATTATATACTTCAACAGCCAAGTAGAAATATACAGAAATATATTTTAAATAGAATGTGCTACCAATTTCTGATGACAAAAAGACAGTAAATTTTTCAAACAGAGTATGTAATATTTAAGAATGTCGCAAACTATAATCAGAAATATGACAAAGCTCGTAAACATTTTATAAAACCAAATTATATACAAAACTTGCTAACATGAACTATTGACAGATTGATGGTAGAAAAACAAACATATCCAATGCAGCATTTTAATGTCAGAAATCAAGTAGGATCTGTGTAACAATTTGATAACAGATTAATGGTAGAAACCAAGCAAACTTTGCACAATCACTAAACACAATTGCTAAACATAATTACAAGACTACTGTTAGCTTGAGTTTGTTTCTTGTATGTAAAATTTGGCACTCTATATCGAAATTGTTATAACTAAAATTCAAATATATCACTATTATTTATATATCTTTTATATATGCACTTAGTGCAAAATATAATTGTTTCTTTGTAATAAAGAAATTTGAGTATAATATCTGGAAAATAATCATTGCTACATATAAAAATCAACGATAGTATACATCTTTAAAAAAATATCATACCTTACTTGTGTTGTATAGAATATATTAATTTTTCTATCAATAAAAGAATTAACAATTATTCTTTTAAAATAAAATCTGGAAAAGAGAATAATAGAAATTATTTTTCAAGACTAATATGTTATAATTTAAATGATTATAAAACAACAAAGCCTACTAGATTTCTACTATCAGTCTCCTGGCAGGTCATGTTAGTAGATTCTGCTCTATTTTTACTGCTAATCTGTTGCTTGAATATGTTTTGTAGGTCGTGCCAATAAAATCTAAGTTAAATACAAATGCATTTGATGTCAATCTGTTGACATGTTTAATTAAATCTGCTGATAGTTTGCAAACTATCTGTTAATATTTTACTTACTGGGTAATGATATTGTCATTGCTATTTATCATAGATGCTTTTTTTAGTGTCAGATTATCAGTCATTATAAAAATTGTTATATTTTTCTTAATTAACAAAATTTGTAGTTGATATTTTTTAAAACATATTTTCCATAAATTTGGCTCTATAAGATAATTTAATGGAACAAAGAATTTACAGACAATATTAATCAGTTAAAATTAATATTTTAATTAACAATTTTTAAAACACTTTTTCTTACGATCAAAATCGATATCATGTCAGCTTTTTCAAATAAATGTATATCAATTTTTTCTTAATCATTTTGCATACAGAAGTATTAAAATAAGATTATTAAAAAATACAATTTATGAGATATTTTTTATTCAAGAATATATCGACATAAAATATGAAATATTCTATAATTTGTAATTTGTCTAGTTTATATGCATAAAATTAATTGCACAATATTATCATTGCTTGAATGCATTATAAATTAAGGTTACAAAATAGAAATATTGCTCATAGAATTTTAGTAAAATTGACGTTATGTAGATTTATTTAAAAATTTCTGTTAAATTTTGATTGTATTTACCTTCTGTATATTTTACACGATTTATATATTTTACATATATAATCTAATAGTTAAAAGTTATCACTAAAAGATCATATGACTTGAAGTTTTGTACTATATTCTTATGTCTTAGTTAGGCTGCGTTCGGAAACTTCACCCGGATGCACCTACCAAAGCTCACGCTGTTCGGAAATGTTTGGGTTGTACCAATGACAGAGATAAAGCCGTTCTGTTAGAGTACACCTCAAGAAAAAAATTTTCCACTCTGAAATTTCAGGGTGGATGGACGCGGGTAATTCTTTGTATTTAGCGGCATTCTTTAAACTGTAACAATGGCGCATATAAACTTATTAAAAGAACGATATAAATTATGTACTAACGAAAAAAATGAGCCAATATATGATCCTTAAGGATATTTAATAGTATTCGACATAATAGATAAGTGGTAAATTTGTAATTTACTTATACCTTTATAAAATAAAATAAAATATTGCATACATATTTTTTCAGTTAAAAATATGTTTTTTTATAGATAAAAACTTAATATCAGTATCTGTTTCGGAAGAATCTTTGGCGTTCTTTCAACTACAACAAATAACTTTAAACGATATGAATTATAAGCTCGAAAATTTTGATAACCTCGAATCTAATAAAGCATCTACGAGTACTCAATCATTAACACAACATAGTATGAATTTTCATCTCATCATATTTTTTGATAATGTACTCATAATAATATTATAATTATTAAATATATTATCGATCATCAAACTATATTTGTTTTTTTTTTCAATATTACAGCATCTTGGAAGGATAATAATGTTGCGAAACGATTAATTTATGCTTTGAAAGAATGAAAGTGATTTTAGAAATGGAAAATGCAAGTCCTCAGAAATATAAAAAAAATTTCCACCGTTCTTCAAACTGAAAATAGTCAGTAGATATAAACTGGTACACAATGCGAAAACAAATTTAAAGAATTGCGAAAAAAATATATAAAAGTAAAAGATCATAATAAGCAATCAGGCAATAGCCCAATGACGTAAGTTTTTCGATGAATTTGAAGAAATATTGGGAGATAAATCTTGTATCCAACTTGTTGTGTTGTCCTAGTTTCTAATTTAAGAAAGCGATCAGCAACATCTAGTTCTCAAGAAAGTGAGATAGAAAATGAATTTGGTAAAGATGAATATGATAAAACGAAAAAAATAAAAAAAACCAGAGTTCAAAAGAAATTAGGTGAATGATCTGCTGCTTTAGAGAAGATGCTAGAAGAAAGTGAAGAAAGAACAAGGGAACAACGACACAAAGAGGTAGCAGAATTTGATCGAGCAGTTGCTGTATATAAAGAAATGATGGCAAAATTCATCGATAAATTATAAAAATTAATATATTACATTCTATTTATATTCTTATTAAGATAAACTATAAGGATATACATATTCTTTTCTCTGTATTTTGTTATTGTATTATGTCTTTTGTTTTTTATTTTTGTGTTTTGTATTGTCTTATCTTTTTACATTTCTATTATTTTTTGTTTTTCTTTTTTTTTAGAAATACGAAATTTGATATCTAAGACATTGCCAAAGAGTTAAAAATATTTGTTTATTTCAATATTTTTTTGCCGATACTTAAAAAAGAAAACTATATATAATTTTATATGAATTTCATTCAATACTATATATTTGTTAAATCTATAATTCTAGTTTATAAAACGGAAAATGTTACTTTGTTCTATAATAAAATAGGTTTAAGGAAAGGATTTTGTATTATATTATTATAAGTATATATCTATAAATATATATCTATAGTTTTAGTAGTTATAGTCAAATATTCCCTCCATTCGAATATTATTAGAAATGATGAAATAATAAAAACTGTATTTTAACAAAATGATATAACTATATTGAATTACATATAATTTAAAAACTTAACAGTTAGGAATTCAAAGAGATTTAAAAATTACTATTAATAGAAATTCTATCAAGCAATCATATTCTAAAATCGTTATATCAGCATTGATTAATTTTTACATCAGTTTCGTATTATATATTAAGGAATTTGCAACTCTAGTCATTTTAATTATATGAGTTTGTTTCTTTTTTATAATAAAATAGAATATAATTCATAGATACTATTAAACTATATTTAAATATTATAATTCAAACTATTAATGCTGCTAAATAATTGCGTTTTGCTAGACCCTAAGCGTCATTATAAATTTCTTCCTCAAGTCTATTAGTTGGGTCTCGACCATAATTTCCTTCATTTATTTCATCATATTGCCTTCCCTCTTCAATAAAATCCTCCACTCTATATTCCTTAAGACAGAGATTATGTAACACACAACAAGCTAATATCACATAAGGAATCAAATCTGCCATTCATATGCAGATATTTAAGTTTCTTCGAAATCTTCCCTTTAACAAAGAAAATGCTCTCTCTATTATCTCATTCTTATCTCATTCTCTTATCTCATTCTTGATAATTCCTTAATAAAGTTGATTTGAATCTATATATAAAAAGTATAAGAAAATAATAATTCAATATAGATATGAAAGACAAAATAAAAAAAATAATAAAGTAAATTAACTTGTCTCAAAAAATTTCTTTGTTTATATAGGAATGCACCGAGATAATACCGGATAAGCTTTATCAGCAATAATATATTCATTTTCTGAAAAGAACTTTGTATGATTCTCTTGTATAGACATCCACAAATCTAAATTTCTAAATATTCTGGAATCATTCACAGAACCTGCGAATCCCACAAAATCTGTGAACACCAGATCTGCATCACAAACAGATTGTAAAGTAAGTGCATATTCGCATTTCCTAGTTCTATGATTCAGCATGAAGCTAGATAGATAAGAACATAAAAATAAGATAAATTATTGTAATTATTGTAAAACAACAAAAACATAATTAAAACAGTATAAAAATAAAATAGTATTACATGTGGAGCAGGATCATAGGTATGTGCGAACCATCAATAGCTCCTATGACATCTGGAAGGACACCAATTCCACTAAATCTATTCTTCACAGAATGTAATTTATTTCTTTGTGGTCACACAATAACACTATCTGCTATATCATTCAAAACATACACAATTCTACGAAAAGAATTATGTAAATTAGATTTTCCCATGTTGAAATGATCTGCAACAGATCTATAACACTAATTATTGCGCAAATTATTAATAAAAAATCTAATGCTTACAGATATTTATAGAAATATTTACCGAAAAGAATCTGGAGTTGCCAGAAGCCAAATGACTGACAAGAGTTGATTTCTAACTGGAATCATCGGTCTTCCTTTCTTTTTTATTGTCAATGCCGGAGTTAATTGTCGCTCAAGATTTTCATAAGTTCTTTTGGTCATATGAAAATGTTGACGAAACACTTCATCACTAAATCTTGGTACAATTTCGTTGATATATAATTGTTCTCTAATCTTGCAGCATCTTTGATTATCAAATCTTATCTGAGCTTCAATGAAATTGTCTGTTCAATTATTTTGTCCACTTCGTCATCTAATTTCTGGATATAAGCTATCCAAGATTATTCTTATTAATTCCTGTCTAGCATTCACGGCACAGGTTACAATAATATTTGCCCGGGATTGCTGTTCGACCGCTATCTTTTATATCTATTTGTCGTTCAGAAACTATTCGCATCCGGGGAGTTCCCTCATCACTACTCACCTGGTTGCACTCTCAGGGTAACGTTTCCGAATGCAGCATACAAGTGCTTTTCAAGGAAACACAAATAAACATAGTAATCTAGTTTCCAACAAAATCAATTCGTTCCTTTATGCAAAATGATGTAAAATACATATATACATTATCTAAATATTTTTCGTGTAACATATACAATTAATTAAACTTTTTAATTCAATCTATAACAATAACTATTAGGTGTACAAAAAAGTTCTGAGCTTTTTTTTGTAAAATTCAATTTTTATTCAAAAACAAACAAAAAAATATTAATTAGCGAAATATTCCCCGTTTGCATCAACGACCTTTTGCCATCCTTCGGATAGCTTGCGAATTCCTTGACGATAGAAGCTCACGGCTTCGAAGCGATAAAGTCATCAATGCATTTTCGTATCTCTTCAAATCTCACGAAATGTGTATCAGCCAAATCATGCTGCAACGACCGGAATAGGTAGTAATCGGAAGGCGCCATGTTTGGGCTATACGCCGTGTGCGGGAGAAATTCCCAGCCTAACGAAAAGATATGAACCTGAGTTGCTTTCGCAACATGTGGTCGAGCATTGTCATGAAGCAAGATCACTTTACGACGTCCTTGGCCAGTAAATGGCTTCTTTTCTTCTAATGCATCGCTCAAATTGGTCAATTGTTGTTGGTAGCGGTCTGCCGTGATTGTTTCACCCGGTTGTAACAACTCGTAATACAACACACCTTTCCATCCAATCCCACCAGATACAGAGCAAAACCTTCTTGGCATGGATATTGGGCTTTAGCATTGATGTTGAAGGTTGACTAGGGTCAACCCATTTTCTACGTTTAGGGTTATCATAAAGAATCCACTTTTCATCGCCTGTAATGATTTTGTGCAGAAAATCTTTTTTACGAAACTTTGAAAGCAAAGTGAGTGCAGTGTCACACCGACAATTTTTATTGTCTTCGGACAATTCATGCGGAACCCATCTGCCTTTCTTCTGAATCTTATGTAAATCGTATCCATCGTATGTAAACGTACGGTTTGCTGCGTAACGCCAAGCTGTTCTGCAAGCTCCTTTTCAGTTTGCGCAGAGTTTATATCAGCAGTTGCTTGCAATTCGTCCGTTTCAATCTTTTGAGGGCGTCCAGCACGCGGTTCATCTTCAAGACTGAAATCTCCTTGGCGAAATTTTTGATACCATTTTTTACATGTAGTATGACTTACAGCGTTCTCTCCATATGCAGCAAAAATCATTGCAGTGACTTCAGCAACATTTTTCTTCAGATGAAACGCGAAGTGGATGGAAAATCGAATATGCTCTTTTGTTATTGTCATCGTGAACACTACTGATTTTTGAGTGCATCAAACGCCAAACCGTATAGCATTTTAGAAGGCCAAATGTCAACGCTTTAAAACCGCAAAAGGGCGGGAATATATAAAATTTAAATTGTGTTATTTCGGTTGTATGAAATCTAAGCTCAAAAAAAAAACTTTTTTGTAACACCTAATAGTTACATCTACTTTCTGTATCTTATTTAAATGTATACTAAAAAACACATGATTGTATTCTTTCTTTTAGATTCTTACCAATCGTATGCAATCGACTCCGCGAGCAGTCTAGTAGCTTCGTCTAGTAGTCGTTTTTCGACAGAACATATAACTAGAAAAAAAATGAAAGCTCTGTATATAAGATGGAACAATAAAAGATGAGATTGCCTATTTCGTGGTGAAGTGACGAACTAAAAGTAAATTGTAGGGTTTTCGTCTCATATATACATGTAATCTTTTCAATATCGAAATTTAAAATACCATAGATATTAAATGTAATTAGATGATTAAATAGATATGTAAAATTAATGAAAAATAAACACTATATACAAAATAGACGTATTTATTACAAAATAAACTGCTAAATAAATTTATTACAAATAAACAAATACAATATATTTGCACTAATATTTACATGTATCTATAAATAGAGACATCATGCTTTGTATACTTATCACAATATATGCATCACAATAATATTACAAAAATAATCTTAGATACTGTATGTTATATTATATGTTAGTATGTTACTTGTTTATATAGTTGAGCCTCTCATATATATTGGATGTTCCATGTAATTCTATATATGTAAGTGATGTCCATCCAATGTATCCAGTAATGGTTTGAAAAATACATTCTGGAAAAATAAAATATAAAAAATTGTAACACAAGATTCGTCGATTAAAATATATAATATAAATTTATAAATTTATTTACTTTTTGCTTATGTTTGCAAACATACGTTCCATATCCAATAATTTAGTTTTTTAGTTATTGTTGGATTAGCAAAATAATCTGAAACAAAATTTATATTAATATAACTTTTTTTTCTTTAAACTCTATTTAAAAAAAGTAATTTCTTTCGTCTCGACGATTAAAAAGTAAAAAATGCAAATTTATGTTGAGATTATATTGCCACAAAGACTTGAAAATTTAAATACAAATTGATAGTAATATTAATATACAATAAATATGATAAATTAGATCAGTTTATTGTATCTCTTATTTATTAAATTAATTAATTATTGATTATTGGTTAACTATTTAAATAACTATTATTTACATAAAATATTTATAAAAATTGCCGAAACGATAGGAACTTCTAGTAGTAGTGGAGATCATGCTAATGCTATAGCGTTTTCTGATTGATTACGTCAACTCTCACTTTCGTGCCCCCGTTTTTCTCGAGTTGCCACATTTTGATTTGAATTCAAATTAAATACTAAACATTTTTCAATTATTAATCTAATAATATAATTTTAAAACAACAATATATAAATGTTTATAAACAGGTTCATCCTATTATGGATTATCAATTTACACAACAAGTTCCTCTAATTAATTATAATACTGTCAAATTTAATAATTTTAATGATTCCACATTTAATCTCCAGTCCATCAATATTTTTATTTTGAATAATAGGATATCTAATCCTAGTTTTTCAACAAATCTTCCATTAAAATAAATCATATTTTCAATAAATTTATTTTATTAACTCAAATTAATTATTTCAATAACTTAAAATCAAAAATAAATTCATTTTACATTTAAATATAATAAGCTACTCCTCCTTATTTACAATATACAAAACTAATATAATTTATTCTAATATATTTATTAAAATAATAGTGTAACCGCAATTGCTGGCACTACTTTTATTACTTTTATTAATAAAAATTACTAAAATTAATTTCCTAATAACCTTTTAAATTAAATATAAACCTCTTATTAAAAATAATTATTATTTAAATAAGAAGGCAGGGTGTGCGTCACGGCGGGGCCCGACCACGAACCAGTCATAAAAATTTGTAATTATTTTGTGAAAAAATACCACCTCAGCCAGGAATGGAACCTGGATCTCCTGTTTACCGGGCAAACATCTTATCCCTTCGACTACCGAGACATGTGATATTTATGAGACATGATATTTATCGCAAATAACATGTTTAGAATAACACGTCAACAATACAATGATACACACATATACGTATATTACAATATACATATATACATGTATTCTCTCGAATCCCCACGACCGATACTCCAGAGAGATGATGGTTCTATTCTCTCTGGGTGCAAGTCGGACTACCGCGGCGACACCCTCCAACGCCATTGGCAAATATACAAATAATCCTCCTGGAGCGACAGGAGAGATTGCATCAAACATGGCTCGAGCCCTCGAAATCATGATACAAGCTTCACTCCCGTTTTCCCTTGGCTGCACCAAAGAGAATCAGAGAGAGTGGAAGATAAGAATATGTGGTGGACAATGCATTGCTAATCTATTAGTTTACGTTGTTTAGGGTGAAGCTGCTAACTCTGCCAGAAAAGCAAGACGGCTAGTTTTTGAAAAGTTGGAGAAGCAGGAAGGATGTAAGGCAAACTGAATTTATCACCACAATTTAATGTTCGACCAGCAACGACTCGCGAAGTTCTGACTCGGTCTCGTTTATTTCGAGCAGACAATGGATAGAAAATCTAGAACATTCAATCGATTAACAAAACGCGAACGCGATATTTACATATTTACAGCTAATATCACAAAGACAAAGAAACTAGGTAACATACAATGCCAACAAGGGCATCGCGAGCACGAGGAATGCGTGTGACAAATATTATCTTGCAGAACGTATAATGGCAGCAAGGAACCGCAAACGCGAAGGAACGTTCGAGACTAGAGACGCTGAAGAAAACAGAAAAAAAGCTGAAATGATCGCTCGCGAGAAAAAGGCGGAGCGCCGGGAAACGCACGCTGCGTGGCCACGCAGAACACTCATGAAACGTAGGAGATCGCGGGTAGCTGCCACACGCAGAACGCACGCTAACTAAGCACGCAGATAAGATCAGAGAGACGCGGCGCAGACGAATGACGAGACGTAACGCAGACAAGGATGAAGCGCAACACGGACGCGGATAAAACGGAGCGCACGTGAAAGAGAAACGCAGAACAAAAGACGCGGGATTTTGAGATTGGCGCAGAACGCGGATAAAACGCAGATTAAGACGAAACGGAACGGAACAGACGTGGGACGCGGATAAGACGCACGCTGATCGCGGATGATGCAACCGCTTGCGAGCGAGAGAGAACTATATAGCCGATCACACGCGAGCGAGAGAGAGCGAATAAGAAGGGAGGGTGTGCGTCACGGCGGGGCCCGACCACGAACCAGTCGTGAAAACTCGTAATTATTTTTGCGAAAAAATATCACCTCAGCCAGGAATCGAACCTGGATCTCCTGCTTACCGGGCAGGCATCTTATCCTTTCGACTACCGAGGCATGTGATGATATTTATCGCAAATAACGTGTTTAGAATAACACGTCAACAATACAATGATACATATATATATATACATTACAATATACATATATACATGTATTCTTTCGAATCCCCACGACCGGTACTCCAGAGCGATGTTGGTCTCTCACTCGATGGATGCAGGTCGGACTGCAGCGGCGACACCCTCCAAACGCCAATTGGCAAATATACAAATAATCCTCCTGGAGCAC
>NW_011933495.1:18436-42174 GCF_000187915.1 Pogonomyrmex barbatus
TGGCTGTCTGCGCGTTCCGATGGTTGGCACGAAGAGACACGTAATGATCGCTCGATGCAATGTGACCGACGGAGAAGAAAGCGGAAGTTATCACTCTAATCGTGGTATAAGCGTCTACTTCCTCGGTGGACAGTGGTGCTCAGCGGCGGGTGCGCCAAGCGTCAGAGCGAAAGCGGGTGGCAAAGCGCCACAGTCACTCTCCTCTCAATAGTCTTCGCCGGCGGCGAAGGGCATGAAAAATGTACCCTTTTGGCAGGAGCTGTAGATGCTGACTGGTGAAACTCTGGCCGCTAGGTGCGCTGCTGTAAATGCCAGATAAGCTGGTTTGAGACAGTTTTTTCGGGGCGGCCAATTTTTTTGAGACGGCCGAGACTGTTTTTTCTGTTCCGTTGACAAGGATGACGAAGGCCGTCAAGTCTCCAGATGACTTGGTGCGGACCAGCTAGGGCGGCTAGGGCGACTCCAAAGGCTTCTTTACCGAGTTGAACAAGTTTGAATACGTAGGTGCACGTGGCTACGTCCTGGAGGACGAAGTGACGTGGCCATCGGCGTGGGCCTTATTGATCTAATATGGTCTCTAGAATGCTGGAAGAAATTCCTGCCGATCAGATATGAGGTCTTGGGTTACAAAGAACTCACCCAGAATGCGGAGAGACGTGCCGAAGAGTAGCTCAGCCGGGGAGGCCTGGAGATCTTCTTTGACAGCTGTGCGTAAACCAAGCAGAACGGTAGACAACAGCTGAGGCCATGGTATATTCAGATTATACATCAATGCCGCCTTCAGAATCCTGTGCCTGTGATTCCGTTCGACTGAGGATGGTACGGAGTAGAGTGGATTCTCCGTGCTCCAACCTTGCAATGGCTGAAAAAAGAGCCGACTCGAACTAGATGCTCTGATCCGTGGTTATAGTGAGCGGGGTGCTAAAGGCTGGCAGATCTAGCTACTATAAAAGGCTGTGCTTGCCTGGGTGTCCTTGAATGGGATCATTGCTGGCCATCTGGAGACGATCGATTATCATGAAACAATACTTTAGATCGTTTACCTGAGGCAACACGATGATGTCTAGGTGGAGATATGGTTGAAACATCCGTCACAGTGATCTTGGTTGCCGTGCTTTGATTGTGATGATGGATTTTCGCCCGTTGGTACGGAAGGTATTTTCGTGCCCAACGGAGAGCATCCTTTCTGATTTCAAATGAATTTCTCTCTCAGAGTGCAAGTTGTCGCCCTTCCACTGGGATGAGAGAGATTGTGCACCACAGCGAAAGCTTGATGTCTGAGGCTTTCTAGGATGTAAGGTCTCACCCAGAGGAGATGTCACAAAAGATATCGAAACCCTCGTTGTCCTCAATCTGAGCCTGGTGGATCGTGATAGCATTCAGAGCGCTGGGCATTGTAATTACGCTGACACGCGAGAGCGCATCGGCAACAGAGTTTTCATCACCCTTCACGTGAAAGATGAAGATTGAATTGGAGGCTGAACTGGCCGATGAAGTCAAGCTGGCGTTGGCGAAGTGAGATCTTCTCCGAGCGCTGCGAGAAAGTGTAGACAAGAAGACAATGGTCGGTTCGGATCACAAACTGTCTGCCTTCGAGAATGTGCTGGAAACTTGATCGATGCGAAGATCGCAAGTAGCTCTCGGTCGTGCGTGCTGTAATTCCTCTCCGAGTGGCTGAGCTTTCTCGAGAAAAAATCAAGAGGTCTCCAGGAATCCTTTGAAAATTATTCAAGAGAAGCGCCAATGGCAGTGTTAGAGTCTCATTGGTAATGAGCCGTAGAAGAGCTGAAGGCGAGAAATACAAAGAACATGTAGCCGAGACCAGACCAGACTTACAGGCTTGAAACGCTGCTTCAGATTCGGTTGTCCGAGGAATCTTGCGCTTGTTTTTCTTCTTTGCGCCTTGTAGAAAGACACAGAGTGGAGCTTGTAGCTGAGCAGCGTTTGGGATGACTCGTCTGTAATAATTGATCAGTCCTAGGAAATGATGGAGGTCTGAGACAATTTCCGGTTTCGGGTACGCCAGAAAGCTTCAATCCGCTCGAGTGGAGGCCTGAATCCTTGAGAGTCGAGCGTATAACCAAGATAGTTTAGCTTTTCCTGTCCAAATTGGCACTTGCTCTAGTTGATGATTAGTTAGTAGGAGCGAAGCAGCTCGAACACAATCCTGAAGTGTTGCAAGTGTTCCTCGTGCAAGCTAGAGGTGACGATGACATCAATGTAACAGTTGACGAAGTCATATCTTCTGAAAATGTTATCCATATGCCTCTGGAATGTTTGCGCGGCATTGCGAAGACCGAGAGGCATGCCAAGATATTCAAAGAGTCTGAAAGGTGTGGTGACGGTTTTAGCTATATCAGTTTGAGCGACGGGAATCTGGAAGTAGCGCGCTCAAGATCCAAGGTTGAGAAGATGCGCTTCCCATGAAGGCATTGAAAAATGTCATCGATACGACGTGAAATCGGGTACCTGTCAGGCACCGTCTGAACGTTCAATCGTCTATAGCGCGCCAACCACCTTTCTTCTTGCGGATCATATGCAGAGGGCTGGCCCATTAACTGCTCGACGGGCGGATGATCCCATGGTGCAGCATCAGCGCAAAATCCTCGCGTACAGCCTTGAGTTTCTTGTCTGCGAGTCTGCGAGTTCGTTCGGCAACTGGAGGCCCAGACGTCACAATGTGGTGTTCGACGTGGGCGGAGGCTGGCGGAAGACGAGGCTTGGCTCTCCCGAGATCTTCGAATTCCTTGATGAGAGGTAGTTTGATGTGATTAAGTCCGGAGGCAAGTCGGGCGGACCAGAAGACAAAGGCCATGGCGAGATTGCTTTTGCTGGAGAGCGAGGTAAGGGCATCCAGTAGTACTCGCTTTTTTTAGATCCAGGATTAAACCATAATGATGGAGGAAGTCTCCTCCAATAATGGCCGATTGGACGTCGGCAATTATGAAAGCCCATTTGAAGGTTCGACGAAGGCCGAAGTCGACGGTTAGGATCTTCTCACCGAAGATGATAGGCGAATCGTTTGCGGCGTATAAACGTGCGTCGGATGGCCTGAACGCTTTGGCGATGAAGCGTTTCGGCACCAAGGAGACGGCGGAGTCAGAGTCGATTAGAAATTTGATATTAATTGTCCGGTCATGAACATGAAGCCGAAGTTCCTTAAAAGGCAATTGTGTTGTTGTTGCTGTCGACAGCCGGCTTAGTTTAACTGTTTTGACGGCTGACTGGCCCTAAATGAGGGCGTCGCATCGCTAAGCCGCGGCACCGAATCTCTGATGATAATAGCAGGCGCTTCGCGGCAAGGGCGAGGGAACTCTTGGCCGCAAGTGTGAGCAAGATCTGCTGGAGTGAGACCAGTCTGGAATGGAGCTCGCGAATCAGCGAAATGAGCTGCGCCAAAGAGCTCTTAATTTCCAAAAGATGACCTGTCAGGTTGTCGAAGTTAGTTGAATGTGCCTGACTGTGCCTGGCTGGCGAGGAAGAACGAATAGGATGCGTAGACATCACATATGGGCTGCTGCTCCCTTCCGACTACTATAATAAGATTTTTAATTTCAAGATTGGCATTATGCGGATTTCCATTTATAGCAGGATTTTATTCAAAAGATTTATTTTACTTATAGAAATTATCTATGTTTTGAAAAATGTTTTATTATTATTATTGATATTAATATCGTTAAGTTTAACTGTTATATATTCAATTCGTTTAATTTATTTTTTGTATTTTATAAAATTAAAATATTATAGATATATAAATTTTAATGAAGATAAAATTATAAATATGTCAATATGTATTTTAGTTTTATTAAGTATTATAGTGGGATCAATATTAAGCTGAATATTTTTTTTTTATTTTTATATGATTGTGATGCATTTTAAGGTAAATGATCCGCTGCGACGGCAAGTTCATCCAAGTTGGGAGTGCTAAATATTTTCAAGAAGCGCTGAGCGTTGAATGGCAGGAGGGAGAGCCACTTGAATCTGAGAATTTCCTTCAAGGCCTTATTTTCAGAGAGGCATCTGACGCAGAAGCTGCGACGGCTTTTTATCACTCAGTTCAAGTTCGTCGAACTGTTTTTGCAGCTGGCGATCAGCGGAGTCCGTGAAACGGCGAGTGATACTTTCTTTCAAGAAGATGTATTTGTCAGAGACCGGTGGAGCATGAATTATGTTCCGCCAAAGACTCCAAGTCCAGAGCGCTGATGACCAAATGGTACTTGAATTCGTCTGAGCAGATGCGATTCGAAGCGAAAACCGACTCGATCTGGAAAAACCAAAGATCTGGGTTGGTCTTCCAGAAGGGCGGCAGCCTGCAATTATTGATGGATTCGACGTCGCTATCTTACAGATCAGGATTGGGCGAGTTACTCCGCGTAGAAGACCGAAAGACGAAGGATGCCTCGTTGGATGGGCTTTCTGGGCGATAAGAGCATTGAGGCGGAAGCTGGAGTGTCGTCGCGCTGAGCTGGACGCGACAGAGATCGACGGTCAATCATTTTGGCTATGGACATGAGCGGACACAGTGGACACTGACGGGCACAGAACACGCGCTGATTTAAACACCGGGCATGGTTGCACAAAAATCACTCGGCCGCAATGATGCACAAAAATGAGAACAACAAGATTCACGCCAAGAGATACATGCGAAATAGAATAGCGAGCGCTGACGAGGGTCACCTTGTGATGGAGTCTAATAATGCGTTGCCAATCTATAGTTTAGGTTGAAACTGCTAACTTTACCAGGAAAGCAAAACGGCTGGTTCCTGAAAAGTCAGAGAAGCAGGAAGGATGCAAGACAAACTTAATTTATCACCATAATTTGATGTTCGACCGTTGCCAGCAACGACTCGCGAAGTTATGTTTATTAGTCTTAGTCTCGTTTATTTCGAACAGACAACGGATAGAAAATCTAGAACATTCAACCAGTTAACAAACAAAACGCGAACACGATATTTACACGGCTTACAACTAATATGACAAAGACAAAAAAACTTGGAAACGTACAATGTCAACAAGGGCACGCGAACACGAGGAATACGCGTGACAAATATTATCTTGCGGAACGTACAATGCTAGCAAGAGCATCGTGAACGCGAAGAAACGTTCGAGACTAAAGACGCTGAAGAAAACAGAAAAAACTCTGAAACGATCGCTCGCGAGAAAAAGGGGAAGCGTCGGAAAACACATGCTGCGTGGCCACGCAGAACGCTCGCGAAACGCAGGAGATCGCAGCTGCTGCACGCAAAACGTTAACGTGATAAAACTGCATGCAGATAAGATCAGAGAAATGCGGCGCAGACGAATGACGAGACGTAACGCGAACGAGAATAAAAGCGCAACGCGTACGCGAATAAAACGAAGCGCATGCGAAAGAGAAACGCAGAACAAAAGACGCGGAATTTTGAGATTGGCGCAGAACGCGGATAAAACGCAGACTAAGACGAAACGGAACGGAACAGACGTGGAACGCGGATAAGACGCGGATAAGACGCACGCTGATCGCAGATGATGCAATCGCTCGTGAGCGAGAGAGAACTATATGGCCAATCGCACGTGAGCGAGAGAGAGAGCGGCGAATCACACGCGAGCGAGAAAAGGCAGCACACACGCGAACGAAAAAGAGAGCGAAAAATCAGTCGATCACACGCGAGCGAGAGAGAAGATACATATGCACTCGCGTCTCGCGCGCATACGAGAGAGAGGTGGAGGCGCGCGGAGAGCGAGAGCGAAAGCACTAGCCGGCACAACAGATGCGGAACGCCGCACATGGTCGCACAATTGAATTCGCGACACAGAACCCGGCACGGACGCGGCACTTGATACTGCACTGGACGCGGTCACGCACTTGCACGACACAGTGACGACGATGACCTGGCTCTCTCTCTCTCTCTCTCTCTCTCTCTCTCTCTCTCTCTCTCTCTCTCTCTCTCTCTCTCTCTCTCTCTCTCTCTCTCTCTCTCTCTCTCTCTCTCTCTCTCTCTCTCTCTCTCTCTCTCTCTCTCTCTCTCTCTCTCTCTCTATAAGATACATATTACAAAAGAAAAAAAATCAGACTTTTGGACACATACTCAGATAATATTCCTTGCGTGCAAATTTTGCATGTATTATACATATAAATCTTGTACGAGATTTGCTTGAGTTTTTTTCACGGAACATTTTTATCATGCTTATTGCCATGAGTGAATGTCGCGTGCAAAGTTTGTTGATTATTCGCTCTATAATGCACACAAACAAAATTTTGCATATGTTGTATATTTGGATAGCTTCTGGCTGTATATTTTTATCTATAATTTATTATTTAATTTATATATAAAATATATTTTTAGATACTCATTTTATCAACATTTTATATACTTTTAATTTGAAAATATAAATATGGTAATGAAGTGTAGCGTCAAGAAATGTAAAAGAAATAATAAAGATGACAAGGAACATTCTTTTTTTTAGTTTTCCAAGTGATCTTACCCTAACAGCACGCGACATACTGCGAATCATCCCATTTTCGTATTGCTTGTACTGTGATTATCTTAACGTACTGAGATGCACGCTAGAACGTCACTAACAGTATCATTCGGTTTTCTTTCGCGCGTGTATATTCTCAGGATTTACGCAGCGGTACATACTTTTTCATCGCACGTGTATATTCTTAAGTCATACTCAGAGATACGGAAATGATACGTACGCCTTTCTATCGCATGCGTATATTCTATAGACGTAATATTTGTCATGAAATATTATCGTCAGAGATATATTATCATTTAATCGTTACTTTTAAGCCATTTTTAATAAATAAATAATAAAATAACATAATTACTATCTTTTTTTAATTAACTAATTAATTATAATTACAAATAAAAAAAATATTTCGCATTTAATACAATTATTAACAAATTCATAAACAAATAAATAAAATATATATAACAATTTATAAATAATTTTCATAAGAAAAATGATTCTCATTAAACATAATATAGTCACGGCTTTATATATGTAATTAAGTTATCTATAAGAATTACATATGCAATCGAGATTTTAAAATTGATACTGTTTATATGACAATATTAACATTCGACTGTTTATATGACATTAGTAACATTCATTAACCAGATTTGTCATATTTTATGCCAAAATTCTGTATTCACTTATATCATCATTTCAGTAGCAGGTTTCATCCCAACATAGAAGTGAAGCAGCGTCGAGCCAGGATCCCAAGTTAGATGGGTGGTTGTTTAGAAATATGCGAGGGTACCAAGATGTTTCATCACTTTCTCTTATTTTTTTTTTAATTTTTTCATTTCTTTCACTTATTTTCCGTAAGGGATGTCACGTATATTATAGATATATATTATAGATTTTCAGTGTTAGCAATCAATATCGGAACGCAATCATAAATACTGAAAACTTCCCGTTTTCATTCTTTCCTAATACTGTCATTATCCGCTGCGAATATTCGCAGCGAAATTCCATAGAAGGTGTTACCCCGGACATAGGAACGTACTTAGAACGTACTTAGTCCATCGCAGTACGTATGAGAATATTCTGAGATGGTATACGCATTGCGATCTTCTCAGAACATACTCAAAACGTACAACGTGCTGTTAGGGTTAAAATGTAAGTATATTTAAATGACTCAGTATATGTGATGTTACTATAATGCACATTATAAAACTTAAAATTAATTCTCTCTTTTATATATTTAACAAACTTCTGTTTTTTTAAATTAATTATAATATAATTATAATATATTAAATAATAATAGAAAAAAATGTGTCTATTTATAGAATTCAAAAATGGTTGGAATTCATTGGTGTAAAGAATGTTTGCAATTACCAAAGAATATATTCGGAGAAGATCGTTTCGAAGAAAAGTTTTTAAAAAAAATATATCCACGACGTCTTTTATGAAGTGATACTATACCAACAATTACTACAAACAACATCTGAAAACACGTTGGGAGAAGATGCGATGTCTAACATTTGTAAGATAACAATATTTATAAAATTAAAATATTATATAAACATGCAAATTTACAAAACATATAAATAAATTTTTCTATTTTAGATGATAGATTAGAATAACAGCAGTCACTAAATGAAGCTATAGAGGCAAATGATAAAATTGAAACATTAGTCGATATATTAATGACACCTAATATGATTCAAATTACAAGTTTAAAATCTGCAGCTAAGTCTGCTATAAATGTTTAATAGCAAAAAGACAGCAAATTGCACATAAAATTTGTAATATCTGATAATGTCGGCAAATTGTCGTCAAAAATATTATAAAGCCTGCTGACATGCAATGCCAGCAAATTGTCCAGCAATTGTCACATGCTTCATGCTCGGTTTTTGCCGAGATCTTGCTCGGTTTTTGCTAATTTACTAGCACAGCATGTCAACTAGTTTTATCGACAAAATCCAAACTTAATACAGACACAGATTGCTATACATTTGTAGTCAAAATCTGCTTGAATTTGATACCAATCCGTCAGCATATTGCATATCTCAGAGAATATAGTTGGGCCGTATCTATCTTTAAAATTAATTATGCATATCTTAATATATCTTAGAAATGAGCTAAACAGTTATTTTTTAATTTTTTAATAAGTTTATTTACAATAACTATTATTTATTAAAAAATAACTATTATTTAAACTACAAGAGTTATTTCAAAAGTAATGTATAATTTTTTTAAATCAATTTCTATTCTATATCTTTATTATCATACATAATGCATAACAGCATCCTTCTTTTTAAAAATTATGTTTATTCTTTTGCCGCAAGTGATATAGTTGAATCACTTTTTTTTTTAAATAACGTGTTTTTGATGTCTATCAAAAACAACGTGTTTGTTATTGAATTCCTAATGTGTGAGAATGACGCAGTGAAAAATTCATACAAAAGGCTGTAAAAAGTATACGAAAATGATATTATAGTAATGAACTTGTACAAATTTCAAATATTGAATTTCTGATTTGTTAGAATGAAATAAAAATGACGCTCATCGGAACTCAATAATAACAGCAAATTTTTTTTTAAAGATATTAAAAATAGTAATCATTTTAAAAAGATGATACGATTGCATCAGTTGTGAAAAAACAAACATAATTTTAGTAGAAGTAGCAAGATGCTAATGGATATTAGTATACGCTATATGTACGATAGAAAAAATATAAAATAAACTGAAACATAGAATTGACTTTTTCAAACTAATTGAAAAAGATATGCATTATTTTTAAAATAACTTTTGTATATAAAAATCAGGGATGTGCCGAATATCCGGCAACTATCCAGTATCCGGTCTATCCGGCTTCCTTTTACTATTCGGCCGGATAGCCGGATCGAAATTTGATATTTAAAATTGACGCCATTAGTGCGGGATTCGAGAGGCAGAATTGGAACAAAGCTAATCATTTTTTATCAGGTTGGCTCTCTTTTGTACAATCTTTTTAAAGGTTTATTTTCAATGGTGAAGTGCATTAGTGTTTTTCTAACCTACGAGAAGATATTAATAGCAAAGTGAGGGGGTTATGTCTACCTTTGGCGCGCTTAGACAATTGGTCTTATATGGTCTATTTTTTCCCTTATACTTTGATTATAAATTGAAGTTTTTGAGGTCTTGCTGGTGATTGGAGAGCTGGTAATCCTGATTTTTGTTGATGATATTTGGCGAGTGATATTTGGCGAGTGGGGCATTGTTTTATTATGTTGACGTTTACTTTTTTGTCGAAAGTGAAGGTTATGTTGTCATTTGTCTATGTATTCGCCAACTGCTACATCGCCAGGTGAGAAGTGTCTCGAGGAAGTGCTTGCACCTGTCAAGCAGGGTAAATCCTTGAATGGGAATTCGATCTACGAGTCCTCAGGATCGGCTCCGTTTATCTTGAAATCTCCTGCTCTTTTGCTTTCGAGTAACGGTATATCGCGCCCGTCCTCTCCGATTTCAACGTCGGGGGTGCCCGACAAGTATGCGGCGCCTCGCAAAGTATCCGGTGATATAACAAAGTCTGGACAAATTCATGCAGAGTAAAAAACGTCAGCTTGACGAGGAGTTGAGTGATTTGCAGAGTGGAGGTGCTCATCCCTCCAAGCGCTCTATGTCGGCAGACTCTTCAAAGAGCGTGAGTGAGGCGTGTCAGTATTATCGATTTGTCTTTCTCTCTCCTTATACATACCAGATACTCTTGACATTACAAACATAACGACTACACCCGAAATTGAGGACAGGCCGGCTTCGATAAACGAGATCACCAATTTATTCAAACAGTTGTCTTCGTAAATGACCTCCCTGGAGATTAAGCTCGGAGGGAAAATACAACAATAAAAGGAAGCGCATGAGAAGGATGTGGAAGTTATCAGGAGCCTTATCATTATTCTTGATGCAAAATACACGTCTACGGTAGACAAGCTTGAGACTAGGCTTTCGGATTGTGAAAAATTTATTGCTAATTTTCACGCGACTTTCCAACCGACTGCTTTACCTCTGACACAAGCTAGTAACTCAATCAGCCCAGCTATCTCTCTCGGGCGCTCCACACTGCCTGCCGATTATCTGCAATTGAAGAGGCTTGTTTACTCTCAAGATCGATAAGAGGAAGTGTAATATAATTGTCAGAGGACTCCAGGTGGGTGGGATTGCTCCGGGCGCGAGGACGAAGGAGTTTCTTCGCTCCTACTTTAACCTGTCTAATTGTGTTGTGAAAGCCAAGTCGCGTGGAGGCAGCGGCAAGCAATTCTGGATTCGACTTTCCTTTGAAACTTTGAGATGAAAAAACAAATTTTGAAATACGAAAAGACAAGTTCTTCAAGAAACAACGATTTTCATGATAGCAACTTGAACGCAATTGACCAATTAGCCGCCAAAACTATTCGAGGCGTGAGGAAGCGCTTTGTATCCTCTGGCGTGGCGGTGGATCTTAGATATAACTGCTTATGGATCGGAGGCATTTAATACAGACTGGACCCGCTGTCTTGCCAGTTTTCATCAGCAATTCCTGCCTTGCCTTCGGATGCATTGACGGGCATCTCGCGGATCGCTGGACGACTATGGGGATGGAGCTTGGGAATCCTACGACGACGATCGACATCACCAACCACTTGTCCCTGCAACCTACCTCCGTTACTGGCCAATCAAAAAACGGGGAACTATAAACATCGCCTTTTGAAATGTGAGAGGTATAAAAAATTTATCTGAAATGACTTGTTTAACGAATAATCATATATAGTTTACATCATCGAAAGTATGTGTAAAGACACTAATAGCATTTATGGCCTGGAGCCTTCGAAAATTATAATAAAATTATGTTGATGCGACAATTGATTCGCAGTCACTACTTGAGCGGCCGAGTGGTGGCTTGATTGTTCTTTATAGAGATATTTTTGAATGTTATATTATTAAGAAAGTTAAGTAATTTATTTTAGCAAAATTTACGCTTTTGAGAGAGAGCTTTATCATTTGTTTTGTATATTTCAGTCCATCGATAGCTCTTGCTCCATTGCTTGATGAACTTAAAGTTTTATTATTTGACATATCGCAATTGGAACCTGACATTTTAATTATTATGGGTGGACACATGAATTCAAAAGTTGGGGATGGAAATATACTCCCGGAGGATTTTGTACTTGAATCGAATTTTACGGAGAAGCGCTCTGTGAGTGACATGCAAGTTTATAAGAATGGTAAAATTTTACTTGAATTTATAAAGAATATTGACTTTTTTATCATGAATGGACGTTCTCTTTTTGATATCAATGGTAACTTCACTTATATTGGCGATTTTGGTTGTAGTACTGTTGATTTTGTCTTGGACAATTTGAGCAATATTTTATTTTTAATGACTTTTTGGAGAAGAAACTACGATCATTTACCAATTTATTGTAATTTCTTTTTAAACAATTCTTATGAAAATTGCATCAGTCAGACTCAAACTTCAGTGAGTAAAAAATATTTATGGGACGATGGCAAAAAAAAACAGAATTTATTGCATTCTTAGTTGCTTCCCCTCGTCTCTCTATTGACTTTGACTCAACCTCTCTCGATGCTTTAAATTTGTTGGAGGCATTGAGGGAGGCGGTTGGATATGCTGATTTTAGATCATGTGTTGCTTTTAGGTTTAGGTGTAGTGACACCACTGGGAGACCGGATTTCTTGTGAATGTGATTGTGAATGTTTATTATCTAAAAGAAGAGTTAATAAAGCTTTAAAGGATGTTAGTGTCGGTCCACAATAAGTATTTAATCTTTAAGCCGTAAGAAATTGACTAATCATAGTCGAGTATTCTTTTCATATTTGATTACAATTGGTCAATTTCTTACTTCTTAAAGCTTAAATCACCTATTGTGGACCGACACTTATAAAGAACAAGTTTGTTGAACTTTTTAAAAGTGACTATCTCTCATAACAAAAGTTACATACTCAATTAATAGCTGAAAAAGAGAAGACCTAAAAAAGACACTCAAAATAAATTTGCAAATGTAGGAGACTGCGGTTTTTTGGAGTGTTATTCGCTTATACAGGGGCAAGGGGATGCGGGATGTCACTGGTATTTCAATCTATGATTAGAGAGATTTCTACATTGAGATTTTTCCTCCTCGTGCTCTCCCTCTTTTACCTCACCTGGCAAACAATGTCCCTTCACTTGACGGTCCAATCACAATGGCTGAGCTAAATAACTGTTTAATTCATCTGAAAAATGGTAAAGCATCCGGAGAGGATGGCATTACAAATTTTACTCTGCATTTCCTCAAATATGATGTGAGTATTTATTAAAGCTTTTTAACAAAATTCTCAACTCGGGCACAGTACCTTGTGATTGGTCCAGTGTTATAATGCGTATGCTGTTTAAAAAGGGAAACAGAAAAGATCCTGCCAATTATAGAAGGATTGCACTCGTTAACTACGTTGTTAAGATCTTTACACAGATTTTGGCGAGTCGTTTAAGTGGGCTGAAGATAAATTAATATCGAAGGAGCAATCTAGCTTTAGAGCGGGACATGGTTGTTTTGACAATATTTTCACCTTAGACTCGGCCATTCAACTGCAACTGAGATTTCCCAGTCATATAGTGTATGCGTTTTTTATTGACTTTAAAAGAGCGTTTGACTCCATCGGTCACACGTGTCTCTGGGATAAACTTGGGCGATTGGGAATTAGTGTAAAGTTTATTAATGCGATCAAGAACTTATATGATAAAGCCTTTCTTAGAGTCATTACTTTGCAGGGATTAACTGATCAAATTGAAATCACTGAGGGTGTGTGCAGGGGGAAGTTTTGAGTCCTTTAATTTTCAACTTACTTATTTCAGATATTGTTGATTATTTTTCTGATAATAGTTTGAATGGTATTCCTATTGACAATTCAAATGATTTAAGATTATTGTTATATGCTGATGATCTAATCTTACTTGCTTCTTCTAAATGTCAATTGAATAGGATAATTTCAGTTCTTGATAAGTATGCAACTGATAATGGGTTAAATGTTAACATTCAAAAATCGAAAATTGTGGTCTTTCGCAACGGCAGGAAATTGTCGTGGTCCAAATGTGGTGGTTTTAAGTATCAAGGAGAAACCATCGAAATTGTGTCGTCTTATATTTATTTTGGAATTCCATTCTCTTCTTCTTCACTTGACTGTGTTGCGGCGAGAGAGGCGCTTTTAACGAAGTTATTTCAATGGTAAGAAGAATAAGGATTAATTCATGGGAAGGCATTATGACAATCTATCAAAGCTCAGTTAAGACAGTTCTTTTATATGCATCGGCTAATTGGGAATTAAATTATTTTTAATTATTCATTCACTTATTCTTTGAATCCTTGAATCCTCAATTGAATTTTTTTTAAACGTTTATTTAGACTAGTTCCCAACACTCAAAATGCCTTGCACCTCGAACTTAATGTTACTCAATTAGTCTTTGATGTAGTTAAATATGCGCTAAAATGGATTTTTAAATTGTTAAGAATGAATCCATCGAGGCTTCCAAGGATCTACTTTGACCGCTTGTTGGAGTTGTCTGAGAGAAACAAGATTGACAGTAAATTGAACTGGGTTGCTTGACTGAAAGAAATATTGGCTCCTTTGAGTTGTGCATTTGTGTGGCACGATTTAAACCCGGTAAACTTCACATTTAATATGTTAGAATGTCTCGAACGCTATAAGTTTTTCCTTAGACAGACTGATGAAGATGCCTATATGTCATCCTCATCTTGTCTTTTTACTTTCAACTCTCTGCTGCATGAGCCAAGTCTTACAGTTCAAACAAAAAACACTTTGTTTTTATTCGATCCATTCTTGCAAATAAGAACTGCGAATATCTATCGATCCTCTATCACTATTGATGGTCGATACTATAAATTTAGCGAGAATGATTGCTGTTTTCTTTGCGGATTCACTGCGTCTGACATTATTATTCATTTTCTGTTTAGCTGTCCTGTATTGGATTCACTAAGACTGAAATATCATAGATTTATCTTAACTGAAGCCAAAAATGTAAATACAGCAGCTATAGTATTTTTATATATATAATTATTATATATGTAATATATTATTATTTGACGATTTTAACAAACCTAATTTATTCGATCTATTTATTTTTATCCAAAGCTCTAAAACTGCGAACTGGAATAGCTATTGCATCTTATACGTTTATATTTTGCGAATCTTGTTAACTAATTGTACGCGATTAATTTTATAAATTCTAAAATTTAAGGCGATGTACTGTATATTAGGTTTTGAGTATTTGTGTGGTATGTATCTTTGTATAAGCAAACCTTTTATTTATTTATCTTGTAATATTATCTATTTTATACGCATTGTAAACATATCTCCCCTTGCAAAAGGATGTATCATTTTAAGCTAAATCTTTATTAATAGCAAAGTGATTAGAGAAAATTATTGATAAATTCATCTTCCAGTAGTGTAGACCTGAAGAGTATATCGTTCATTTTATTGTTGCATTCAATTATAAAATATAATGGCACAAGGAAAATCCAACGTATGGAAATTTTTAAAAATATGTAGTAATGATGAAAAAAAAGCAGAATGTTCACTTTGCGATTTCGTCGCAAAAAAAAATTATGAGAGGAAAAACGCTTAAATTATTCACTATAAAACCTTAATCTTGAAAAGTAAACATCTATTGGCAATAGAAAACATGGATGGAAATACAAATATCAACGAAACTGAATGTGATTCACCAAGTTCTCATCAATCTCAAAATCAAAATCTTATCAGCCTACTTTACAATCTTTAATTAAGAAAAAAGAAATAGTCTTTGGATGATCCAAAAACTATGAACATAATCAAAAAGATCTGTGCGTATTTTTTATTTTTATATATATTTAAGAGAAACGCTATATATTTTATAATATTGTAGCGATTACATCGTTGCATGCATTGTCATTCGAATCAGCTCATTAGAGTAGATATGAGCGATATTCTCGGGTTTTAATTTCTTTCCGTTTTTATCATACATTTTACCGTTGTATTAATTATTATTACCTTTGTAATGTTTCTAACGCTATTTTTTCTTTGTAATATAATTTAAACGTTTAACGACTCGAGACAAGTAACAATAACAAATAAGTACTCCTTCAATATGGATTATTAATAAAAACTTGTTATTAGAACTTTAGATACTTTGTTTGTCAGAAGTAAGCTATTGTTTGTCAAAAAGAAAGATCTCGAAGAAGAAGGCGAGCTTCGAAATAACGAATAGATAGAGAAAGATTCGACTGATGGACACCGACACGAACGGACGTGTAGTCTCAAAGGAAAATAAAAAAAACACTTTATAAAAATTCGGATTCGATTCCTTCCAACACCTTAGTATATCCGATCCACACGCAATAAACTCCAAAATATTATTATGAATAAATATTAAATAATTAAATATTTATGCTAATTTGTCAATAACTTCATTGTCAAGTTATGTCTAATATTGTTCCTAATAAACAAACGTTCATATTATAATAATAAATTAGTTATAAAGTTTAAAATTCTCAACTGTTTATTTTTGTTATATTTTAGGCGAAATGATGACTTTTGATGCTGAACCATTCACTTGTTGAGCGAAAAGACTTTTAAAGATTAATAAAATATTTGGCATCGCAGTATCCTTTACCTTGTAGAACATATTTTTCTGAAAAAATTATGCCACGTCTGTATGAAAATTTGAAAACATATGTTAAAGAAAAATTAATTACTACGATAAACATTTTTCACCGATATTTGGACTAGTCCAGCAAACGAATCATTTATAAGCCTGACAGCTCATTTCATACGAAGTGATGATATGCAAAGAGAAATACTTGTACTCAGCGCGAAATACTTTTCTGATAGTCATACTGGTTTCAATATCAGTCAGCTATTAAATGATGTGATGGAAGAATGGCATATAAATTCTAGCCAAATTCATCTAATTTTAAGGGATAATGCTTGTAACATGATTATAGGAACTGGTGTGTATTTTTAAATAATTTTACAAATATATAGTATTCGTTTTGCAAAAATGTAACCATGATACCGTTGATTCATTGATTTAAAATTATCAATATTGTATATTTTATCTTACAGATATATTAGAAGAGAGTGTAGGATGTTTTATTCACACTTTACAACTCGTGATTCACGATTGTATTTTTAAAAATCGAAATTTCATTGAAATTTTGAGAAAATGTCGAAAAATTGTTAGACATTTTTAGCTATTCTTCACTCGCCTGCTCGAAACTTAGAAACATACAAGAAAATTTGAAATTGCCAATTCATAAGTTAATCCAAGATGTTACTACACGATGGAACTCTACATTTTATATATTGTCAAGGCTTCATGAACAAAGCGGTAACTGCATATGCTGCAAAGAAGAACATACCAAAGAAGAACATACCTTACGGCTGTGCAATGGAATATGGTAGAAAACGTTATACGTGTTCTCCAATCGTTCGAAGAAATACTAAAGATTAAAATAGCTAGTTTAGATTGTGAGACAATGGGATATGTTATTCCGGCAGTTGTTACTCTATACTCCTAGCTTTCAAAACAACAAAAGAATATTGAAGTAGTGATGTTGAAAGAAGAGCTCAAAAAAGCGATGGAAGAACGATTTTTTAATCCTATAAGTATTGTTATAATGTTTATTACTTTAATAAATTTTCATTGTTATTTTTTCTTTGAAATAAATAATTGTATTTTCTATTGTTATGTAGAACTCAATGTCAAGGATCAAAAATGTTTTGTACTCGCTATCGTACTAGATCCAAGGTTCAAAACAAAATTTTGTCCAGACAAAAATAAGGCCAAGCAGTGGATTATTGAAGAATTACTAGAGTGAATAAAAGAGTCACTGATGATACCGAAAACAATACGCAGAGTCATAACATCAGCTCTAATCAAGAACGAGATGTCATAAGTGAAACACACGAGGACATTTGGAAATATTTCGACGAGTATAGTAAATAATTCAAAATCTGATACTGATAATAGCAGTCTTGATGATTCATTAAGCAAAACATCGTTTGAGAGACAATCAAGTGACAGAAGTAAAAAGAAAACTGCTGTCTACAATGCTGAGTTAGCGAAATACCTCGTGTTATCATTGTCACCTAGAATGAGGATCTTTTAATATGGAAAACACATGTTTTGGAATATCCTAATCTCAAAACTTTGGTTATAAAATATTTAAGTGCTCCTCCTTCTTTTGTCAATTCAGAAAGACTTTTTAGTGCAGGAAAGTTAGTTTATTCTGATAATCGAAATAGATTGTCACCGCAGCATGCTGAAATGTTATTGTTTATCATGAAAAAATTTATTAATATTAAACTACAATTTTTATAATAATTTATAATTGACAATTTATTTATAATAATTTATAATTACAATTTATAATTGAAACTATGATGTAAATAAAATATACAATTAATCTGATGCTTTTCTTGATTTTTATAATTATTTGTATTTAATTTATTCTTATTAATAGAAAATAAAAAATGAAGTAATAACATAACAAGTAATAACCAAAAATTTATGTTATATAGCTTTGACGATGAGTTAAACATAATTATCACTTATGAAGCATATTTTTCAGGAATTACCGGATATCTGGTCAATATCCGATATTTAGCCGGATAATTAGGCTGCCAGATATTTGGTATCCGGTTTTACGTCATTATCAGATACCCGATATCCGATATCCGGCAATTATCCGGCACATCTCTAATAAAAATATCGCTTTTAATTTGACTATTATTAATATTAATTAATATTTTGCTAATTAATCTTTATCTTTATTTTTATATTATAAGATTATGAGGAAAAACTTCAGAATTCTACAAGTACATCAACATCGTATAATATGTCTGAATTTTTAAGTGCTTCTCCAGTGACATCAAGAAAAAATGATACACCAAACTTGTAAAGAATTATAATTCCATACAAATAGTCATCAATATGTGGATCATATTAATTCGCAATTAACATTAATTCCTAAAACATTAAGATTAAGGAAGCAAAAACAAATCATAGCAACATCAAGAAATAGAATTAATAGATAAAAAAATAAACAAAAATAAAATTTAATATAAAAAACATCAAATAAAAATTCAAAAATTAATAGAAGGGAGTGCAGCATTTCTTCTTAAAGAAGCGCATATTTTATTTAAAGCACAATTAAATTTATCAACATGCAATAAATATGCGAAGAGATATGATAATAATTTTAAAGATATCGCATTATCCATTTTATATCATTCTCCAAAAACATATCGATTTCTAAAAAAAATTATGAGTTTATCATCGGAATGAACACTTCGGAAATATCAAAAACAATTTTCTACCCGTATTGAAGTAAATGAAATAATATTAACAGAATTAAGATTTAAGTTTGAAAATGTTCCAATAAGAAACAAAGCTGTTTCATTTTTATTTGATGAAATAAATTTTAAGACAGAAGTACATTATGATCCACATATTGATGAAATTATTGGCTTAGCTGACGATAGTATCATACATGAATCAATAGAAGCAAAAAATGCTTTAGTATGTATGGTTATCTGGATTCATTTAAATATGAAATAAGTTGTAACGGCAAGGTTACGAGCATACATACATACATACATACATATATATATATATATACATACATATACATAAATATATACATATATATAAACGCTTGGCTTACTATCCTGCACTATCCATCCCGCTTGCACGTACACCACTTGCGCTATCGCATTCGCTTGCCTGTAGGTCGCATGCGCTATCTCGCTCGCGGTGCCCCCACGCGATACCGATTCCCCCGCCACCGGACCGACGGCGCGCAGTGAGGAACGCCGGCCGGGTATATAAGCCCGGCCGGTCGAGACATCGGGACCAGATCCCATCCTGCGATCCGACTCCCGACCTAACCAGTACCTACTACCTCTCGGGGCCAAGGTTCACTTGGCTCTGCCGGGTTTCACCGGCTTTACCTACCTTCGAGCTGAGGTTTCACTCAGCTCTGTCGGGTTTCGCCGACTCCTGTCACCGCTCCACGGGCTGAGGTTTCACTCAGCTCTGTCGGGTTTCGCCGACTCCTATCACCGCTCCTCGGGCTGAGGTTTCACTCAGCTCTGTCGGGTTTCGCCGACTCCTGTCACCGCTCCACGAGCTGAGATTTCGCTCAGCTCCACCGGATTTCGCCGGTTTCTGTTGCGAAGGCAGGGCTCGACGTGGCACTCAGCCCTGCCCGCAATACCTAACCGTCCCGCCTGACATTAGCTCGTAAGTGCATGCGATAGAGATTAAGGCCGCTAGTTATAAGTCAGTAATTCTAAGATCCGTAGTGGTAATCGCGCCGCGTAAATAAACCGTTGTCGACCGCATGCCGCACCGTCTTGCGCATCTCATCGCCTTACGCCAATCGGTTGCGTCTCCGCTTTGCTATCAGCGACACTGCGACAGCACCCGACTCTGCCCTACTCTGTATCTACCTTTCTACCAATAAACGATCTTTTCACCGCCATTGTGCTCGCGTACGCTTGAGTCTCGCCTCCTCTCGAACCCGGACACCGACGAGCCGATCTGAGCGTCGAGCGAGGTGACCGCGTCACAAAGTATTAGGATATTGGTTTCTGGACAATAAAAATAATTCAAGTAAAACGCATAATATTATATTAACGACTGTAGAAGCTATCATGAACATAGGATTAATAGTAAAATGTATTATCTCAGATCAAGGGCTAAGAAACCAAGGCCTATTAAAAAAAGTTATTAATTACTCTCGCAAAATCTTATTTTGAAAGAAATGAACATAAAATACATATATTTATATGTGATCCGCCTTATTTAATTAAATCAATTAGAAATAATGTCAGAACGAAAAATTATTATACAAAAATGGTGTAGTTGATTGGCAAGAAATGAAGAAAGTATATAAACTTAGTCAAAAAAATCCTTTAAATTTAATATCAAAGATTTCTGATAAACATTTTAATTTAACACATTTTTCGAAAATGAAAGTTAGTTTAGCAACATAAATTTTTTCAGAATCGATGTATATTGCGTACTTAGCATATAAAACTATGTTCTCAGATTATTTCCGCAAAGATAATGATACAACTTTACAATTTATTATAGACATGGATAAACTATTTGATACTCTAAATTCTTCTTTGAAAAAAAATAGTGCCTAATAAATTAAATTATGCTATTTCGAAAAACACAGAACACACAACTTCTAAAATTTTTGAAAGAAATTTTAAAAGTTTTAGAAAAAAGTAGAAAAAGTTTGAAATTAGGCCACAACCAGCTTATAGAAAAGGTTTCTTATTAATGATAAATTTAGTTTTATAATTATTTGAAAATTTAAACGAGAATTATGATATTCATAATTCATAAACTTTGCATTAAAAAATTAAATCAAGATCTATTATAACAGAAAATAAATTTTCTGTTATAAGACAACAGCATGTCGTCTTATAACATCCATGAAATGGATGTTGTATTAATCCATCCCCGAAACAATTTCAAGCAGTTTACGACATATTTTTATCACACAATTAAATATCAAATAATAGTAACTGTGAAACAGATAAAAATTATATTTTTACAAAATTGAATCAACTCAAACACACAATACAATTTAATAAACAGAACCAAAAAACAAATAAACAAACTTCATCAATTTTGACAAATATATATTTGGAAGAATTAAATGAATCTCAATGTATAGAATCTGAAACCAAACAATTCACAGAATCGAATGCTATTTATTATATATGTGGATTTCTGGCTAAAAAATTCTTGCACATCATATATGCACTATATGTGAAAAATTATTAATTTCTAATAATAATGCAGACTATCAAAATTACAAATCATTTACGTTATTGAAAACATATACAGATAATAGTTTAGTTTACAGAAGTTTATGTTACAGAAAATATATTTTAAATTATTATGGTTCATAAAAACAATTCAAATGCGTGATTCAAAATATTATTCATAAAAAAAAATTTAAGTAAGTTCATAACAAATATTCTTACACAAAACTGTCCAATTATTCAATTATGCTATCCAGAATCTTCAGACTGTTTTTTATATATATTCATAAGAATAAGTCCAGTCAACACGCTTGTCTAAAAGACGTCTTTCGAACATCCTAAAACAGATGTCTTTAAGACATTACCGAAAAGACACTTTTAAGACAACTTTTTAGACAATCCTAAAGACGTCCTATTTTAAGACATCTGAAAGACGTCTAAAACAGACGTCTTTAAGACAATACCAAAAAGACACTTTTAAGATAACTTCTGGACATCTTTTTTAAGAAAGTCATATAATAGGACATATCATAAAAGATAAAAATTTTTGAAAATATATATATTTAATATATGTTTAATTTGTTTATTACATATTAACTATTTCATAATTGCCGCGATATTCCGACATCTATAATCAATCCCGGCATTCCTAGCAGAATTACGTTTCTCTTTCTATTGGTGGATTTGTGACAAAGGTGCGTGTTGCCGGTTATGTCGGCACGACTTTAATCCAGGTAATCTTCTATTTTTAAGCAAAAATATTATATTAAACATATAGGTAATTAATATAGATACATTTTTGTATATACTTATGTTATATATTGTGTGAATATTTTTCACTTTTTAGAGCAAAATAATATACAAATAAATTTCTAACCAAAAATCATGAAATTGGCCCTTGATGATCTGATTATCTGTAGAATAAAAAATAAGATAAAAATAATTAACATACATATCGCATATTTGATAAAAAAGCTTCATGCATATGTTTTGTAATGTAATGTAAAATCAATGTCAATATAAGTAGGTATACTAGGCCGGTTCTAACCCAGAAGCTCCGAGGGGGGTGCGGGTATGTGGGGGGGAACAGCGCTCGTTGTACGAGACGAGGTAGCGCGTCGATCCAGTGCCATTGAGTGTAAACATGTCGTTCTTAAGTTCGTGCGATTGAATCGCTCGACGATTGATGCCTTCAACACCGTGATAAACAATTACAAAAAGATAAATAACGAAGATGATATAAAGAAAAAAATCGCATGGACAGGGCGCGTGGACATGACGTCAGAAGGGCAGGGCCCGCCGTCGCCACGCCCGTCGCCGCGCCGCTGCCCATCATGTTCTCATCTTCTCTTTTTTTCTTTATCATTATCTCTCTCTCTCTCTTCCCTTGCGGCTCTCTCTCTTGACGAATATTATTTTTCGGCTAATTATTTTTATGATGGGAGGAAAGGAATGAAAGAAATACATATTTTTTTTGCATATTATATATGTTTATATTTTTAAACAAATTGAATACATTTAAACGTGAAACTTTTTTTATTCATATTTTTCTTACACTAAAAACTAAAGCTACTACAGCTCGCAATCGACGAATTGACGTCTATCGAAGATATCGCAATCGCGTATCGCGTTCAGTATTTCCTCGGGATCTGTTACAATAGACGCGATGTTGAAGAATCGCATATACTTAGCATCGATCGTATCGACGAATCTGACGAGTCGATCGAATATCACATCGATATTCGTTCAGATCAAACATTCGGTGTAACGTCGATTTGATCATCATTATGCGTTCAAAGATTCAAGACATATGAGTATAACATCAGGCAAACTCTGACGGTTAACGGTCCGACGCTTATAAAATTGTTTTTGTAATCGTTTCGCAGCAATTTATAGATATTCCATCGCTGCTCGTAGAGTCCTTCCATGTTTTGAGAGACAGTATCAATTCCTATCCTCGATCTTCTAGAGCGATCTCCACGTAGCTCGATGGACTAATGTTGATTCCAATTTCCAAAAATTTGTAACCCGTGGCCGTCAGAGTGTAACGTCTGCTCAGTAAGCGCACCGCGCGATGCTCCATCGAAAGGCTGTAGAAATTAAATATATAATATTGCGCAATATTGGAAAAAAAAGAGAGTGTTACGTCCGTGTTCTGGACGAAAGATAATATCTCTCGTCAGGAGGAGGAGAACTCGGGTGGACGCACGGAACCTCTCCTTTTCCTCGCGGAACGACGTCGTGATGCCGATCCGCGAGTCGAACGCGCGTTAAGGGGCAGGGGATCGGGTCAGCGTCGGCGACGTTATTACCCTTGCCTGCGCCCGCGCTATCGGTGGTCCGTTTTAGGTCAGAGAACCGAATCTCTTTGACCAGGGATGGACCTAGTGCGATCCTCAGGGAGCCGGGAACGGCGCGGGGTCAAGTTTAGGAGAGAGAAAAAAATT
>NW_011933495.1:59743-77039 GCF_000187915.1 Pogonomyrmex barbatus
CTGTACATTGTTATTAATTTTTGATTTATAATTGATAATTGTGACGATGCTTGTTTGATGGTAAAAATAGTAGGAATTGTTTATATACGTATTTTTATCTAGTGGAGGACGATATTTATTACTGGTTCGCTTAATGCTGCGGTGTTGATAATTATTCCGGTGACTTATATTTAACGCATGCGCTATAGTATATAACGCGCTATAGTATATAGTGTATAACGATAGGGTGTTTCTACACCATACGTTGGACGACGGGAGAGCCGGCTATTACCGTCCGGTATTGACGCTATAGTCTAATACAGTGGCGCTTCTGCGCAGATAAGTAAGAGAGAAGAAGAATGAAAGAAAAGGAAAAAAAAAGAAAATATACCTGACGGCTCTCCTGACGTCACACCCTTCGTGTACGCTGATGTTATATGAGAAGTTTGCTAGCCTAAGATGACAATCCCAGTCGCTGTGTTTATTTACAAATTGCTTTAAGTATTCCCATAGAATTTGATGGGATCGCTCGATGGAGCCGTTCGATTCGGTACGCTGTGGTTTTATAATATTTTATTCGGAATTTCCGTGCGATATTTCGCATTAGATTATTAAGAAAATGTGTCCCTTGGTCTGTCAGTAGAGCTTTCGGGCGCAGTGAATACATATGAACTCGTTCGTAAATGCTTCGGCTACGTCGATTGCCGCGGGGTTTCTTAAAGGAACAGCTATTGAATATTTTGTCAACAAATCTTGAGTAGTTAAAATATAAGAGTTTCCGGCGGAGGTTGTCGGTAACGGTCCCATAATATCCATAGAAACCTTATTAAACGCCCTATCGGGTGTATCCGTTAGAATCATCGGTTGTCTTGGTTTTATTCGGATTAGTTTCTTTATATGGCATTCCCGACAGTTATTTATTACGTTCTGTATATCTCGTTTCATGCCGGGCCAGTGGTATCGCGTTTTTAGTCGATTATACGTTTTAGTTATGCCTTTGTGTCCGCCCATTGCAGAGGCATGGCACTCTTTAATTATCTCGTCGCGGTTTTCGTTATCAGGTATACTGGTTAAGTTATTACAAATTGTGATTTTCGTTCCTTCGTCCCAGAAAGTATCCCTGAGCATTCTATATATTATTCGCCATTCTATCGTGCCTACACTACTTTTACAAATCGATAATGTCGCTAAGTCTAATTCTCGAGTTGCATCGACTAACGAGCCTATTGCAGTTCGGAGGGCTTGCATCTCTGTTAGCGCAGAGATTCCCCTTCCTTGTTCAATTACCATGTCGATTATGTAACGTTTTTTGTCGCGTATTATTTTTACTTTTCCTATCGATAATTCATCCATGGAGGGATATCTGTTACTTTCCTTTAGATCGAGTGCTCCTTTATCTAGGGGGTCACCGGTGAAACGAATATCGCCAAATTATCTTTTCTCCATGACAATCGTTCGTTTGTTTCGTTTAGAAATCGTCTCTTAAATTCGAAGAGGGTATTGACTCTGTCTACCAGCGGTTCGTTTTCAGAGTCGTCGTCGGAGCCTGTCTCGTCATGGTCGTCATTGTCTGAATCTAGTTCCGTGCTCTCCTTATCGCTCAGTGGAATGTCGGCATGTGATCCGCTCGACTCTTGAGAGTTATCTTTGTTTATGTTACTGAAGAGGGATTCGTCTGAATCGTCGTTGAGCGGAGTCGCATGTTTCTGTCGGACTGGGAGAATCGGGTTACGGGAGAGCGCGTCAGCGTTGGCATTTATCTTTCCTACTTTATAGATTACCTCGTATTCATATTCAGCTAACTTAAGACGAATCAAACGCAAGGTCGGATCTTTTACCGAATAAAGCCAGGTCAATGGTTTATGATCAGTGACTAATTTAAACTTTTGCCCATATAAGCAAGGGCGGAAATGATTTACGTAGTATACTATTGCCAGCAACTCCTTCTCGATAGTTGAATAATTCTGTTCGGCGGTATTCAGTATTCGCGATGCATAAGCTATAGATAGATCTTTTCCTATTTCGCCTTGACTGAGTACGCCTCCTACAGCGCTTTTGGAAGCATCGGTCGTGACAATGAACGAGCGCGTGAAATCAGGGTATTGTAACAACGGTTCGGTACACAGATTGTTTTTAGACAATCAAAAGCGCGTTCCTGCGATTCCAGCCATTGGAAAGGTGTGTCTTTCTTCAACAATTGAGTGAGCGGTTTCGCTACCTTAGAAAAGTCAGGGATAAATCGCCTGTAATAGCCAGCAAGGCCCAGGAATTGTTTAATGTTTTTAACGTTGGCTGGCCGCGGAAATCTTTTTACCGCCTTCGTTTTCTCGGGACGTACCCCGTCCTTTGTGATTACATGTTCCAAGATATGTCATCTCTTTCCATAAGAATTCACACTTGTCTGGCTGCAATCGCAGTTTCGCGATTCGCAGTCTATTCGCCAACTTATTAAATTTAGCTTCGTGTTCCTTCAGGGAACTAACATATATTACGATGTCATCGAGGTAAACGAATAATTCTACTCCTTGGAGTCCGGTCAGCACTTGATCCATAAGCCTTTGGAAAGTCGCGGGAGCGTTTTTTAATCCAAACGGCATTCGTTTGATAATGCCCATAGGACATAGAAAAGGCTGTTTTCGGTGCGTCGGCTTCGTGCATGGGAATCTGGTGGAAACCGAACGCCAAGTCAAATATACTAAAATATTTAGCGCTGCCTAATTGGTCTAATATTTCTTCGATGTTAGGCAGGGGGTACGCGTCCCCTATAGTTTTTTCATTTAACGCTCTGAAATCGATAACCATCCTCCATTGTTTGTTGCCTTTGGAGTCTGGTTTTTTGGGCACTATCCACAAGGGAGAATTGTAAGGAGATTTTGAAGGTGTAATCACATCGTTTGCCAAAAGTTTATCGACTTGTCGCGTAATTTCTTCCTTGTGGATAGGGGAATAGCGATACTGCTTAGTGTTTATCGATTGTTCATCGCGGGTAACTATGCGGTGCGAACATACGTCTATGTGATCTAAAGAGTCTCCTGGCACTTGGAAAAGATCTACGTTGTTTTTTATTAGGTCTTTGACATGGCTTGCTTCAAATTCGTTCAAATGTTCTAAGCGGAGTAGTTTCTCGATATTTCAATTCTATCATTGAAATTCGTGGCTTCTACTGAATTGATTTGGGAGCGCCGCGCGGTCTAGCTTCCTTCGCGCGTTTGTTAGACAATACTTCGATAGCTGTAACTCGATTGTAGGGACCGGCACTTCGCGGTCTGTGTTCCCCGTATTAATCGCATGGAGGTAGGCTCTGCCACAACGATTCGTAACAATTGCCTCGCCTATATATATTTCCGGTTCTGTCGCGATGCGAGGGACATAGCCTATTTGCATATCATGATTTAATATTTTCACATAGAAAGCAGCGCGGGATCGCGCTGGGATTACTATCGATTCGTGTTGCGAAAAGGGCAAGGGGATCCCTTGCCATATTACGACTTTCTTTGCGAAGTCTATCGTGGCGTTAGCGCGTAGGAATTCGGATCCTAGGATCCCTTCCTGTTCTATTGGAAAGTCGTTCGGCACAAGATGTAATTTAATTTTGTTTCCGAGAAATGTCGTATTGATTGACCCCAAAGTGGGGATGGTACCTTCTATTATGCCACTAAGGAACAGCAGGTCATGTTTCATTACTTCTGTCTCATCCCATACATTAAGTTTCTTTATTAAATTGGGGGCGGCCCCGATGTCTACCATAAATCTTACGCGGGGTAACAATCCGTCGATAGATACGCTTACCGTTGGCGCGTGACTGAATTCGTTTAAAGTGACTATTCTGATTTTTGATTGTTCGCGCTTGTTTGTATTTTCCGTCGGATTTATTAAGTTTATTGGACGCGTTGGTCGCGGCTGATCTGCCCTCGCCGCATCCTGTCTGCGGGGCGAATCATTCGCGTTTCCCGACTGGCGCTCGTTATAGTATTGCCTTTTTCTACACTCGTCGATTTCGTGCCCCGGGTTTTTGCAGTATCTGCACCATTTAGTTTGTCGTTGATTTTCAACGACGCGCGAGTTGTCGTTGCTTCGCTGAAACGAGCCAGCCCTATCGGCATACGTCGGGCGGGCGGCGCGACTATTGTTTGTATAAGATTGTGATATCACGGGCGGTGTATCCGCATACGCCCTTTTGGGATTGTTTTCTCTGCGACGCGGTGAGTCCGGGTATCGTTGCGCGTTATCTTGATGTGTACGGGAAGTGTAGTGCCCGGATGTTTGTCGCGGTATCGGAGATATGCGGGCGCTGTCTAATCTGTTGTCCGGTTGATTACCATATCGTTGTTTTTCTAATTCTTCCCTCTTGGCGATTGCCTTGGCAGCGGCAAAAGCATCGGACGGACAATGGTAATGTTCGGGTTTGAGCTGTAATCTGTATACCGTTGGGAGTCCCTCACAAAAACTCTGAGCGGTGAGATCATCAATCTCCCTTGTTGTCTGATTATCGAGAAAGCCTCGAGCACGACGTTCTCCGTCTCGGATGGCCGCACGTAATTCTTTGACGCGGTCTATGTAATCGAGAATATATCACGAGCTCCCAGGTGTATCGCGGTTAATTCTCCTCTGTACTGCGCGACTGTTTTAAATGACCCAAACGCTCCTACCAAAAGGTCGGATAATTGAGTTACCGAGTCGCACGGCTCGTCTGCTACTGCCGAATGCGCTCGGCCGCCAAGTTTTGCTATAAGAGACGCGTCAACGATTTTTCGTAATTAGCAGGAAGTATATTGCGGGCTTGACAGCATGCGCTTAAGAATTTCGAGAGGGGAATATTATATCCATCGAAATATGGTACAAATTCGGTCGCCTCTCGGTATGTAATTTTAGGAGCAGGCGGAAGCTCAGATATCGAATCATTCAGTTTGCTTATTAATACGGGCGGTTCTGAAAAACGTTGCCCCGATCGGCATTCTGCAGGTTCACGGCGTGTATCTACTTCTCGTCGTAATGAATTGAAATCGCCTCGTAAAATGGTAAGAGCTTCCATCATTTCGCGAAGCATCGTGTTACTATTTTTGGCTTTGCACCTCTCTTTACGCAATGCGCGGAGTTCCGCTTGGCATTCTGTTCGCTCGCGAACCAGAGCCTCCGAATCGGCTTGTAATTTAGCGCTGGTTTCTTCCTGCGCGACGCGAACGCGCTCCAGCTCCTCTCCGAAAGAGGTTTCCTTGCGCCTTGTCGCGTATTCATATCGATTTTCACGGGCTTGACAGTGATCCGTTGCATTAATAATTAAAGTGAGAAGTAACGGTTTCTTTTACGCGCGCGAAATATTAGTGATGACGATTATCGTTCGATTTATAGTAGTGTTACGACTCATTCGGATACGAAATTTAATCGAACCGACGGGAGTGGTCTACCGGGTTCGATAAGCGGCGTAGTGGAATACCCAAAAATGTATCTATCCCACCGCTGTCACCAATTTATTGTTACGTCGCAAGCAAGACGTGCTACGCGTGAGGCGAGTCTGCTCGCACTGGGCTGCGTGTTGGTTTTTACAGATGAATTTGACTGGATTATTGATATGAATTGCGAGCGTGTAGACCGTGTAAAAAAGTCGATAGTCTCCTACAGAAAATAATATCATGCAGTCCTATCTCTGCATCTATGTCAATAACGATAGGATTTGGCAGTGCGTAAAAAGAAGTATTTTCTTCGCGTAAATATTCTAAGAATGTCACAAATGCTTCGGAGCAGGGATCGCAGTCGGTTACCTCACGCCAGAGAGCTAATTCAGTACCGCAAAAATTGCAAAGCCTTTCTTTCCGAGTAGTCCCAACATTAATGTAATGCCTTAAGATAGCTGCGAATTGTAGTGGAATCTCATAATTGAGATTATACCGGGATTTGCACTCTAAACATATGAGGTTGGCGGAATTTGTATCGGTAGCTATGCCGACAAGACCATACCGAATTCGACTACACACCGAGAGATACTTATTGATGATTAAAGACGGCGGCCGAATGTGTTTTCCTTTGACGTGAGCCTTCCGATTGTCCTCTGCACATAACGCAATTCACAAATAGAAAATGGAATTCACCTACCTTTCGTTGACCCGGTTCCTGGAATCGGACTTTTAATTCTCGTTGCTGGCCTGGCGGGTCTCAGGATGCACACTAGGATGCGGGGCGTCTGGAGACAACGTTGCTGGATTCGGGGGACTTGGAGCCCACAGGTTATTCTTGAAATGTCCTTCGTATTCTGGTTGGTAGATTTCTTCGCACCCGAGCAATTCACTCAAGTCACCGGTGAGCGCGGATTTAATTTCATATAGAGTTCGACGAATCGCACGCTGACGTCCGGTGGGGTTTTTGCGTTTATTCGGCATAGAGTGACCATGAAGAGAAATGTTGCTTCCCTTACAAATTACGAATAAAAGATTAAGCTTTCTATCGCGATGAGAATCTGTAGCCCTCTGTGGGAAGTAGTGCGGGTGGACGCACAACTTGCTAGCCAAGAGGCGGGACAGGTTGTCAGATATCTTATAATTTGACGAATTAAAATGCGTGAGAAGCGGTACCTCTCTTGGGGAGTAGTGCGGGTGGACGCACAACCTGCTAGCCAAGAGAGCAAGCACGGTTTCCCGGGTCGCTTATTATTTGATTAAATTACGCGCGGTCACTCTACCTCGCGAACTCTGTCGATTGTACGTTTCGCTAGGATGGGTGAAAGGATTTATTAATTGTTTGACACACACCAATCACTTTTCACTTATATATTGTAAGGTATTCAAATACAAAATTAATTGATACAAAGATTGATTAAATTGTAAAACACGTTTAAAATTAGATTTATAAGAGCTCGAAATTAAACTGGATGACGTTAGATTCTAGCACTACGATAGAATTGGAATTGATTGTATAGTATAGAGCATAACCATGGATTATTGTGTTCACTAACAGTTTAATAGTTCTGCCAATTATGAATAATGCCAAGACACCAGCGCTTGCCGATCCAAATGTGATAAAACCATCCCAGAGTTTTCTGCCTGCGTTCTCTGCGATATGGTCTAGTGAGGCTTCGTCCAAGAGATTAAGCATTGCTACAGATCCCTTGGGTATTTCTCGGCCCATTGCGCCACGTGCAATTGTATTAAGCATCGAAGGTTTCTCTACAGGAAACATAATATGATCCCTGAGTCGATCCAGGTCTTCAGGTGTGTGACGTCAGGAGAGCCAACGGGTAAAAAAAAATTTTTCCTTCTCCTTTTTATCCCACCTGCGCAGAAGCGCCATTATTCTAACCGCCGAAATTGGCAACAACCGGCTCTCCTGCCGTCGACGTACCACGTGATGCGCCTTACCGCCAGTACACATAGTAAATATAAGTATTATATAGGCAATCTCACAGGTTGCAAATTATTAAATAACCGATAATAGTAAGCATTTTCCTAAAATAAGTAATAAAATTAAATAATAATAATAAATAAAATAATAAATAGTAACAATTACCACCTTCCTTACTCATAGCATAATCACTGCCGCTAATTTACACCGTTAAATAATAATAATACTGTGGTGGTTACCGCCACTCTGGCTCAGCAACGAGCGCGCCGGCGCGCGCCGCCGCGCTGCCACGCACCGACACCGTGGGCCCGCGCACGGGAGTGACACACGCTCGCCACGAGATGGCCAGCCGTCCGACCGTCTGCTCGTGCGCGGAAAGTCGTAGGGCCCGCCCGTGCACGAGAGTGATACACGCGCTCGCCACGAGATGGTCACCCGGACAATTATCAACTCGTGCGCGGAAGACCACACGGCCGCTATATAAGAGTGGCCAGCATCAGCAACCGACACTACCCCTCAGTGCGTTCTGGGGCCCTACACGGCTAAAGAGACACTAAGGTCCGACCGCTTGCGGTCAAATTACACGGCCTTTTGCGGCTGGCGTTACCGACTCTTCACAGGTCGTACTCTCCCCTCGGTGGCCGTTCACGCCATAGAGGGGCTCCTCACCCTCCGACGCGGCCGTTCACGCCGTGCCTCCTCTCGCCGAACTCTCCTCAGCCGTTGGGCGGGACTCTAGGCATCCCTGCCGAGAGGCACCTGAACGAGCCACCGCAGGAGGAAGGCCACGCCGCGGAGACGACGCCAGAGTACGCCGCCAAGGATCAGACTCCGCCACCACGTCGCAGCCACCTCTCCATAGCCGCCGACCTCGCAGCCGCATCCGCCCGTGCCCTAGCAGCCTACTGGCCGCCATCACCGCGGGGAGGCCTATCCCCGCCGCCAGGACTAGCGCAGAGCGGACTTCACGGCTGGGAGGACGACGAGACGGCCAGGCACCGACACCGGCGACACCGCGCCGACCAGAGCCCGCGCCGCCAGCGCGGAGGAGCGAACGTCGCCCAAGACCTCGGAGCGAGACCGATTAGTCGAGCTGTTTGGCGCCCTCTCGACTTCCTCCTCATCGGCCGACAGCCACACGTCCGGCCCAACATCGCGGACGCCACCGCGTCCGAGCGCAGCAGCTCCGCGGACTTGTCCGCCTACGCCGGGCCGCAGCATCCACTTTCCGGCCCGCAGGGACGCACGCGGCGAACCAATCACCCCGCAACGGGCGAGGTTCTCGCCGCAGATTGCGGCACATCGTTGCCCATCCGTCCCAGGCTTCACTGGACTACGACCGGAGCCCACCAGCACTCCGTGACGCCTCATACCCCTGGACCTGGGGAGCATCACGCGGGGAACGCCCCGCCGAGACCACCGGTAGTCGTCGTTCCACGCCGCCTCTCAGACCGAGGCCTCGCCATCCATCGAAGTCGCTCTAACGACCCGAGCCAGGACGCCTCACCACGGCGGAGCCGGTGCCCGCGAGAGACGCGCGCAACGGTACAGAGAGGAACCACGCGCCCCGGTCACCACCGGAGGCACCTCGTATACGCGGGGGACTCAGACTCCCACGCCGCGCCATTAATGTACACGACGTCTTTCTCTATATTAAAGATGTATAAAATGTACTTATGAGAATCGCCTATTTCTGGGAACCAGCACGAACAACTTTCCTTTCCCCGTCGCCAATTCCGCTTTGTACTCGAGAAGCAGACAGCGGACTGGCTGCGCCGGAGACTCTGCAGATTCACAACGTTTTCATTGGTGGATATACGAACCACCACATTTGTGTACACAAACACCATAATACTAATAGATTAATAGTTAATAATTAATAATAAATTTAATGATAATAGTCAGATTAATAATTAGCATGTTAAATATAACACTTACATCAATAACAAAATCATGTTAACGATAACGATATCAATCTAATTAATTGTAAGATTATTACAATAAAGCTCGCGTTACTGTTACGCGCATCATCTCCAGTCAGCTACGCGCTGATTAGCCGACCAACGACCGCCATAGATATGCACATCTAGCCTAACTCTATAGTCTATGCCGCCGCCAACGCCACGTGCGTTGGCGTACCCACGCTACCACCATGTTGCGCAACAGCGCCGCCGCAGGCACGTGCTACAAGGCGCGGCCATACTCGAACGCTCTTGTCGAACACGCTCATCAGTGAACACCGTGCGAGCGTCGTTCTTAAATCCTTGTCTCGTTCAAGTCTAAGTGTATTTCAATCTCTAGATTTAGTTCAAATCCTAGCTATTAATATTTCAATTTCTAGTTTAATATATATAATATTAGTATTCCGTACCATCTTGTTCGTGAGTGTAAGTAAATTCAGTGAATATCTAAATATATCGATTTTTACTTAACGCCACGTGTTCTTTATTACCACATCCCTTGTCTCCGAGATTCCGATAATAACGGATGTGTTCGCAAGGCTAAAGAGGCAACGGGCGTTCATAATAACTCAAGTCTTCTTTTATCGAATAATTAGTGGCTAAAGCGAGAATTCCGTTCTGTCACCGGGCCAAGGTGTTGTGCGGAGTACGCACTTACCACGAAGGCAACAACGGACTTCGAGCACGCGGTAGTCTTCTATCCGAAGTGACGCTGCTATCACAACGTCTCTTCGCAACATTTCTCAACCTCATCGCTTTAATAAATTAACACTCGCCCGTATGCCTAAATCGCGGAAGAATCGCGCGGATCGTAACAACGCACTTCGGCGACTCGAATACGACCTCCACGTGGCTGCGATTTACGACCACAACGCAATCATCGGCGAAGGAGTGACTTACGACGGCGAGTACGAACTCCTCGTGCATGATCGCCTCTGGAGCGTCCTGCCAACCCCATCCGTCCCCGTAGCAGCTTACCAAGGAAGCAGTTTTCGACCACGTATCTCCCTCGAAGAGTATCTGCGTAGAGCAAACACCGAAAGGTAAGTGAGAATTATGCATTGAGTTTTATTCCCGGTTGCTTTCGCGTTTTCCCATCGGGCATACGTTTACACCGGTGAAATATAGAGTATACGTATAAGAAAATTAGATGTAAACGAATATAAGTATACTCGTCGCGCTCAGGATTCTTTCGGGTTACATCATTCGCGTCGAGCGACCGCCGCATAGTCGCATCACTCGACCGGAAAGGTTTTAAGATCGACCTCTTTTTTTTTGCCTCCCTTGCTACTTTCCTTTAAGGCATGCAGGGTTTTGAGCCGCTTTACCGTTGCGTATAGAAATATTCTAGTTTCGAAATATTATTAACGTTGAATATTCGCCACGTAACGCCCGTCATTTGACGTAATGTGCCCGCCTTGTTTCCTCGAGCCACGAGACTCACGCACTCACCCAGCCGCCGTATACAAATATCGTATGAGTACGGTGCGTTGCCTTACCACATTTGGATATCGACGCGTAAACGACACTACCGCCGAATCGTTCCCTAACAGTGCCGAATATCTGTGCTTTCGATGCAAGGAGGAAATACCAGAAGGGACGCTTACGTATCGCCTGGAACTGGCCCACGCGTTCTAGTTTGGGTACACTTCCGCCCGGGATCATTGTGATAGCTGCCGTACCAGTCTCGTGATAGTCCGTGACATCGAGCTTTGCCGAATGCACCGAGGTTTTTGTCGTATCTCTGGAAGTACTCAGGGAATTAGGTAACACCATAGAAAACATCTGCGGACGATATTACCTTGATGAGACGAATCCCGCTCCCAACGGCATTTTATCGCGCCGGCTAACCAATTTCTCCGTCTCACTGATCCGCTCACGGTCAAATAATTACTCGACATCGGTTTAATCGCAAGGTCAGCCGCGTAATTTGCTGAAATTCTTCGGGAGCGTTCTCAATAATTTGCCGCTGAGCTTATCGGAAGGGCTCCCGCGGTCTTGACGTAACAAATACAACACACCTTTCCAATCCCACCAGATACAGAGCAAAACCTTTTTGGCGTGGATATTGGCGTCGATGTCGAAGGTTTACCAGGGTCAACCCATGATTTTCTACGTTTAGAGTTATCATAAAGAATCCACTTTTTATCGCCTGTAATGATTTTGTGCAGAAAATCTTTTTTCCGGAACTTTGAAAGCAAAGTGAGTGCAGTGTCACACCGACGATTTTTGTTTTCTTCGGACAATTCATACGGAACCTATCTGCCTTCCTTCTGAACCTTTCCCATCGTATGTAAACATACGGAAATGGTTTGCTGCGTAACGCCAAACTGTTTTGCAAGCTCTTTTTCAGTTTGCGCAGAGTTTATGTTCAGCAGTGCTTGCAATTCGTCCGTTTCAATCTTTTGAGGGCGTCCAGCACGCGGTTTATCTTCAAGACTGAAATCTTCTTGGCGAAATTTTTGATATCATCTTTTACATGTAGTATGACTTTCAGCGTTCTCTCCATACGCAGCACAAATCATTGCAGTGGTTTCAGCAGCATTTTTCTTCAGATGAAACGCGAAGTAGATGGAAAATCGAATATGCTCTTATGCTCTATCTAAAATATATCAGTATAACTCTTTTTACAGTATAACTCTTTGTAATACATTATTTATTAAATGTTTTCAGGTACAAAATGGCTCTGATTGTGATTGGTTGAATCGTTAGGGTAGTTTTCCATGCATATTAATATTCAAAATTTTTGTCATAGCCATAGGATTAGTGTTAATGAAAAAAGGGAAGTAACAATTATAAATATAAATCTAGAATGAAGGTTTCTAGAAGTTGAACTGGTTTATATACGGAGATTTGTCTGCTGATTTGAGTTTTTGAGGTAAGTGTATGTAAGGAAGTTTATAATTGTTTAAATATCTTCTAAACGGTACGAGTTAGGTAGATATGTGTAATGAGATAAGTTGCAGGATTTCCTGTGTTGTCCAAATCTTTCATAATAATTATTTGTTAATATAATAATTCATTTATTTATAAATTTTATTAAACGAAATTTAAATCGTAGAATTTCTTTTCTGAGATAAAATATGTTTCTATCGGGGTTGTTTATATAATTTCATAAAAAAAACTATATCTTATAAGGAAATGTATAATGTACATATATATGTATATATGTACATGACGGTGTGTGTGCTTTCATATACCCTTAATTTTGTTTATATCTTGAGAATTAAGAATCGTAACCTCAAACTATATTTATGTTTTCGAAAGGATTTTCGATGGAGAATGTATTTATACAGGGAAAATATATTCATATAAGGAGATCAACAAAATTTATCCTTGAAATAAGGATATGTATCAGATGAACTGTTGAATAAATATTTTGTCGTGGATTTTGTTATATTGTCATTATGACTTTTATTCCTTATTCATATCCTTTCTATTGTTATTAATTTTGTTATTAACTTTTATATTTATTATTAAAATGGAACAAAAGTGAAAGTGTTTGATATACAAGAGTTTCTTAGTTTCTGAAGTTATATTTGACGATATAAAGAAATTGGTTGATATTTTGTTATTTATATAATTATATGATTTTGTTTATTAATTGTTAATAAAGATATTACAATGTACCGATAATTGTGTAATTGTGTAAATGTTTTGTTATAGTTTTCGTGCATTACGTGGGCGAGGTTATATTTCCTACATTTGTTTTTTATTCATTATTTACTATTTGTTGAGATTTTGTTGTTAATGTTGAAATGCTTAGATAAGGATGCGATATTAAGCTCTATTTTCTTTATTACTTTACTGAACAGTCTGAAGAAGTGATTTCAGTATGTTCTGTTTTTTGTTAGTGAGATTCTAGAGAAAATTTACTAGGAGCATTAAGGCTGTAGTAGCGCTATAAGGTTGTGGTAAGGAGCGGCCATTTTGTATAAATCTTTAAATAATTTTAAGCGGTATATTCTTTTATTAAATGTATAGGAAGGGTTTGTTTGTGCTGTCTCCTAACACAGTTAGTCATAAATAATTAAAAATTTTGAAAAATTTACACTGAACATGATTAGAGGTACTTTCGGCGCTGGGACGTGACATCTCCATTCGTGGAGAAGTTCGGTCTCCGAACTTTATAATTTATTCAACATATTTTATATTTCGAGTGTTTAGGCTACTTCGAGTGTTTAGGCTATATGGAATTTGGTTGCATTGCAGTTTCGTTCGGTTTATTTCACGTTGAAGCCCTTCGGATACGCCTATGACATCATCTAAATTGATGTACATTATCATTTTCCAAGATATATCTGACGTGCGCAGCTCGCCTAACGCTTCGTAGAATATTCCCGGATTATTTTTTAATTCCGTTATTGAATTCGTTCTCCGTCATCCCTGATCTGGAATGCGAGCAGGCTTTGTTCTATTTACATGTATAATTTTGGTTTTATTTCGAGAGATTAAAATTTTTATATTATTATTTTCTAAGACTTCTATTATTTTGTACGGGCCGGTATATTCATCATCAAATTTATGACTCTTTTTCGGCTTTAATAAATAAATAAAATCTCCCTCCTTATATCTTTGTGTTTTTAATTTCGATCATAATAGTATTTATAACGTTCTTTAGAGTTGCCTAAATTTGATGCTGCCAATTTCCTTAAATCTGCTAATTTGTCAATTAATTCATTCACGTAATCATTATAAGTTTCAAAATCGTCATCATTTTTTATTTGAGAAGGTAAACGTGCTATTTTTCCAAATACTAATTCATAAGGAGTAAATTTCGTTCCCTCGTGTACGCTAGTATTATACGAAAACATAGCATGCTCGAGCCAATTATCCCAATCTCGCTCGTTGGTAATATAATGCTTTAGATATTCGGTTAATACATGGTGACTTCGTTCTATCGAACCATTTGATTGCGGATGAAAGGCGGATGTACGATGTTGTTTAATTTTAAAATATTTTGCAAATTTCTTCATCATAGAACTCGTGAAATTTGATCCTTGATCCATCAATATTGCTTTGGGGCTACCAAATTGACAGATAAAGCGTCGAGTAAATGCTTTTGCAATTTCCTTTGAATTTGTCTGTACGAGAGGCACGGCAATGGAATATTTTGTTAGCAAATCCTGAATAGTTAAAATATATCCATTGTCATTTTCTGTTACAGGTAGCGGTCCTAGAATATCCATTGAAACTTTGTCGAATGCGTCGACAGGTGTATCGGTTATTATCATTGGCTGTTTTGTTTTTACGCGTACTAATTTTTTCTTTTGACAGCTATTGCAAGCTTGAATATAATTTTCAACTTGTTTTTTCATGTTATGCCAACAATATTTGTGACGTATCCGCGCTACTGTCTTCGCGATTCCTTTATGTCCTCTGACATTGGATTCATGACATTCATGTATAATATGCAATCTCTCTTCTAGTTTCGATATGCATATTTGTCCCTTACATATTGTTTATCTGTATATTAGTATTTTAGGAATGTTAATCGCATAATGTTGCGTATTCTAAACCATGGCACATTGATATTACTTTTACTCTGCGATATATCTGCGTGTAAAATATTCGATCGTATCATTTCACTTTTTAATTCTTTAAAGGCGTTTACAATATCATTTTCTCTTATTCTATTATTTAATTCTTCTTTAATTATTAATCCGAATATTTTTTTATTGTTCCTGTCCATAGTTAATACATGTCCCATTATTCTTTTAAAATTTGAAGGTCTTTGATATAATTTCCTTTCTATTAATTCTTGACCTATTTCGTCTATCGGTATTTGAATCGGGATTTAGTCACTGTTATAAATGATATATATATATATTGCGACACGCGATTTAAGAATTACATTATTTGTAAATGCGGCGAGTTGCTCAAGCGCTAAGCAATGCTAGTCAAATGCTTAGCTATCTCCGATCAAGTGGTTAATTTCTGAGCAAATGGCAAGTGCGCGTGCGCGTGGAAATACAAGTGCGAATACAAGTGCAAAAATGCAAGTGCGAGTACAAGTGTGCGTACAAGTGCGAATGCGAATGCGAGTATAAGTGCGAGTACAAGTGCGAATGGAAGTAGAAATGTAAATGCCCGTACAAGTGCGAATGCGAATGCGAATGCGAATGCGCAAAGGTATCGTCGCTTGAGGTTTTTATGTTTTATGTTGCCAAAACATGGAAGTAGGGGTGACCTAAATTCCAATGTTATGATTCTACAGGTCTGAATAAAGCCTATTACCAAATGGCCTTGGCATGATTTGCCTATTGTTAGTCTACTTTCATTATGAGTCAGCTATGATTCACGCGTTTAAGACCTTTCAGTTGTTCTTGACATAGTTTTCTATTGGTCGACTTGGCCTACATTTGCTATGAGTCAGCGATGACTCGTGGTACTAAAGTATTATGGCGGCCTTGACATTTAACGTTGGCCTACTTTCGCTTACAAACTGATCATGAGTCATACTTATGACTATTCGGTCGACCTATTTTTGTTTTCAAAGAGTTATACTTCATTATAATAATTCCTTTCTTATAATTAACAAATATACAATTTGCCCGAATTTAAGCTTTTATAATAAATATTAATCTTTGCAATATCGTTTTAGATATACTTTACAATTTTTATAATAATAATGATTACATCGTATAATTAGTATATCTAAAATATATCAGTATAACTCTTTTTACATTTGTAATACATTATTTATTAAATGTTTTCAGATACAAAATGGCTCTGATTGTGATTGGTTGAATCGTTAGGGTAGTTTTTCATGCATATTAATATTCAAGATTTTTGTCATAGCCATAGGATTAGTGTTAATGAAAAAAGGGAAGTAAAACAATTATAAATATAAGTCTAGGATGAAGGTTTCTAGAAGTTGAACTGGTTTATATACGGAGATTTGCCTGCTGAACTGATTTGAGGTAAGTGTATGTAAGCAAGTTTATAATTGTTTAAATATCTTCTAAATGGTGCGGGTTATTTTCCCGTGTTAGAGGAAATACAGGACATAAGATGTCATCTAAATATATATTTAGATGACATCGTCGTCTATGAATTTAAAAGAGTATAATAAAAGACTAATCGAAGTATTCCAAAAATTAAGAAACTATAATTTGAAATTACAAACAAAGTGAGTTCCTAAGAAAAGAGTGACATATTTAAGTCACATTATTTCAGAAAACGATATAATTCCGAATCTATCAAAAATAACGGCGGTAATAAACTTTCCAGTACCCAAAAAAGTAAAAAACGTGCAATTCTTCATAGGATTAACTAAGTATTACAGAAGATTCATTGAAAATTTTTCGAAGATCGCAAAGTCACTGACGAAATTAACCAAAAAAGACGAAAAATTCACTTGGACGGCAGAGCAACAAAATGCAAATTGCATTTTGCCATTTTGCCAATTCGAAACGCTAAAGGAAAGACGACCACACCAGTTCTAAGTTATCCCGATTTTACAAAAGAATTTATATTAATGATAGACGCATCCGATTACGCCATCGGAGCGGTATTATTACAAGGGCCAATGGACCAAGACCAATTGCTTACGCGAGCAGAACTGAATAAAACGGAACAAAACTATAATACGAAGGAAAAAGAATTGCTAGCCATAGTATGGGCCGTCAAATACTTTCGACCGTATTTGTACGAAACAAAATTCCAAATAGTTATGGATCACAAGCCACTGATCTGGGGTTAGTTCGGGTTAGTTAGGTATGTATAATGAGGTAAGTTGCAGGATTTCCTGTGTGTTGTCCAAATCTTTCATAATAATTATTTGTTAATATAATAATTTATTTATTTATAATTTTCAATAAATAAATTCAAATTGTAGAATTTCCCTTCTGAGATAAAATATGTTTCTATCGGGTTGTTTATATAATTTCATAAAGAAAACTGCTTCTTACAAGGGAATGTGCAATTATGTATATATGTATATGTGTGTGTGTGTGTGTGTGTGTGTGTGTGTGTGTGTGTGTGTGTGTGTGTGTGTGTGTGTGTGTGTGTGTTGTGTGTGT
>NW_011933495.1:77680-91789 GCF_000187915.1 Pogonomyrmex barbatus
TTTTGTGTTTTTAGTTTTTAATTTTCTATTGAATTTTTTATTTTTATTTTTTAATTTTGAATTGTTTTCATCAGTCACATGCTGAAGTTTTGTTTTACCATTCGACGTAATCTTATTCTTTGTTTGTTTATTTTTAATTATAATTTTTCATCCATGTATCTGTTTTTATCGACGAATTATATACGTTTTACATATTTATTTTTTCCGCTTTTATGCTTCTGACTGCTCATTATTTTAATGTTAAGAAGTGTCTGACATTACGAACCTTAAACTTTATTATTTACTTAATATTACTTAATATTAAATATCTTAAACTTATTGTAAATGTGTATGTTACTGTGTGTATAGATTTGTACGTGCATATGCGTGCATGTGTATAGATTTGTACGTGCATATGCATGGATGTAAATAAACATACTCATATCATTACAGTATATTAAAGGCATATTCAACATTCCTAAAAATAATTAATTAATAAAAATAGCACACATACAAACATACACATAGACACACGTGCGCGTGTTGAATTAAAAACAATAATTCAAAAATATATAAAATTTTTAATTTCATTCACTTTATCTTATTATTATTGTTATTTGCAGAGTGAATTAAACAGAACTTCGGAACTTTATCAAGCTGTACGGAACTTCATGAAACTAACAATGAGAATCACAACCCACAAGAGAAACATATTCGATGTAGGTAAACAAGAAGAAAGTCACAAAAGAAAACTGGCGAGTCAGAAATGGGGAAAGAGGATTTAATAATAGATAACCTATTGTCAATAGAAGAAAAAAAAACTATAATCAAGAAAGAATGCATTTCTAATAACACTAATGCGTTACTTATTGTACATTATTTTTATATTCAATTATACATACATTATAACATCAATATTTTTAATATGTGCAATTTTTATAGTTTATTCATATGACGTCAATCTCTTTTTATCCCACAAGGAAAGAACTTGTGGAGTAGCGCCTTTTTACCTATTAGAAAAAGTACAGTAATTATTGGGAAAACGAATTATTACAGAATTATTACTATTGTCCGAATAGATTAATTTAAACGCTCCAATAGTTCTTTTTGTGTGAGTATTGTAAAAGCTGATAATATAGTTACATATATGTAGAATTCATTCTTTATAAGGCAAAGATACTGTTACATTTGGTGACAAAAAAATCAACATAGACAAGATTAAAAAGTGCAATAAGAGAACATATTCATTGTTCATTTCTGACCTTCTAACGATAGTATATATTAATTTAGTTTTAAGTGAGTCGAGTATAACAGGAAAGGTTGCTAATACTCATAAAAATATCAAAGCTAAACATAAATTAGATGAGCGAAAATTAAAAGTTATAAAAGGTAAAAATATTTGTTATTCTTGCATATATATATATATATATATATTGTTGTACCCCGGATGGGTTACGACGTTAATATTCGGATTCGCCAAGCTTGGAGTTGGAACTTCGAGCAGGATCAAAGGAATGTAGGCGTCCTCATGAAATCATTGACAGACATTTTCTTTAATTTAATTGATTATTTTAATAGTGCAACAATATTGATATTATAACGATTATATTTTACACACGATTACGCATCGGGCGGCTCGATGCATCTCGCGTTACTCTGGCGGCCGACGACCGAGTGTGACACCTAAGCTGCTGATAATACGGCTCGCGTGAACTTCGCGACGGGACTCCGTAATATCTTGCGCGACTTTTATAATATTGATTCCGCATGACTTATAATTTTGATTCTCTCTTATTCCGCCTTGTGTAACCGATATATAGACTGATCGATGCCATTTATATACGCGATAATATTATCTCCTCTAGTGATATTAGTCGCGGGTGTAGTATTCCACTTTTTATCGCAGTTAGATATTCTAGTGTGTCTTTCGCATGTTGTATCAATTCGTCAAGTATTGCGTTGGTAATTATAAAATGTTCCTTTATGTTTTCGCTACTTATTTCTGTTGTTATTGTCGTTTCTAATTTTTTGATTGCATCAGGTAAAACGTTTTCGTTATCTTGAATTATCTTTTCGTGATTGTTTATATACGCTATCGTCGCGTTTATAATTTTGATTTGATTTTTTATTATGTGCTCTGTGGTTTGCTGTTTGTTATGTAAAATATTTAATTGTTCATTGATTAATTTTCTGTCATCATTGTCCATTGTTCCAAATAATGTATTGGCAACAGTTCCATCTATCAATCCTCGTTTCATATTTTGTGTCTTATACAGAGAGTTTATTTTTTTCGTTAAATGTTTTAATCGCTGGTAGTTATTTTCAATTATATTATTATAGTTGTGACATGACCTTTTGTTTATAAGTTGTAACATAGTGCATACATCTTGTGTTTTAAGAATGTATTCTTCTATTTGCCCTGCTCGTTTTTCGATTGGTGAGATATCTATTCTTATAACTATTTTCCAGAATGAATCGATTACGTTCAGTTTTCCTATTTCCTCGAAGTATATTCCGGGGTGGTGTTTGAAATTCTCTATTTCAAATGATGATTTTTCTTCTCCTTCCATAACTCCTTTGGTTATCGTATCTTTATTCTGCAATATTAAAATAAAATTTCTTATTTTTCATGAAGATTTTGCGGTATTCAAAATCGGCGTTTCTTTTTTATCATATTCCCTGGCGTAATATTACTTTATTGTTATTTCGCTATCTTAGTTAAAAAGATTCTCCTTTAGACCTGTTGAGCTTGCTTTTTATAACGTTTATCATTTCTCCTGGTGTCTTTTTTATTATATCAGTGTTAGGTATTCCGTGTGATTCTTCTAATATTTCATCTTTTTTGCGATGAGTCTACTGCCTGCATCTCGTCAGTTGTCGAGACGTCTTCATTGAAATGAATTCTCACGAAAATTGCTCTGATCGCGACGCATCGCCGCCGATGTTCGACGACGGTGCAGCGGCGGAAGTGTCATCTGATGAAGGCTTTGACGTCGAAAAGGACGATGCGGACGTTGAAGAGTTTATGGCTGCTCCTGCCGCTCGGGTGCATTTCCGTCGCGAGAATGGTTAGAGATAGTGAATCGGTTTTATATTAATGGTGTTTTCCACATTTGCGAGGACTGCATTTGGTTCGCCACCGATGATGCTCCTGGTAGAGTCGGCAAATTGCCATGGTCCGTGGAACTCTACGAATTGCTTGTGTCCATGGCCTGAGGTCGTTTTGGTTGGAGATGGATTCGGGAGATGACCCGAATGATCCGTTGTAGGATTTGCCAGCCGATGGTCTGGATGAGGACAATGTGGGGGATGACCCGGCGGCCAATCCCGCGGAGACGAGGGGCCGCTCTCCTGGAGCCTAATTTTGTAGATGCTTCGTGTGCTTTGTAGTGTAGTTTATAATATTGGTTGCTTAGTTACTTGTGTATAGTTTTTTGTGTGCTAGCTATCAGTTTTGATTTTTTAGTGGATTGGATTTATTATTAAGTGAAGATGGATTATTGGCGCTATTCTTTGGATTTGTTGGGGCTTTCTTCTTTTGGTAAGTCTCACTGTTTTTTATTTTTATAATTTTATATTTTTATGCGCTTTTTATTTTTCTCTTTTAATTTTCGACGAACGCCTTGATTCGGTTCGTGTGCACGTTTATTGTTCGGCGTCCCATTTTTATTTTGTAATTTACATCGTTTTTTCTAAAATTACATAGGGTCCGATCCATAACGCATCTAATTTTTTCGATCGCCTTCGTCGAACTATTTCGTCGTGTAATAGTACTTTATTTCTTATTTCAAATGTGCGTATTTTTGTTTTTCTGTCGTAGTTTTCCTTTACTTTTTGTTTTTCCTCTTTGACGCTTTCTTTAGCTATTTAGTTCGCGGCTCGTATCCTTTCGCAGAGTTCTTGTGTATAATCATCGTATGTGTACGATGATTTAAGTGAGCTGGTTAGAGCCGTAGGTAGCGATGCTTGGTGCCCGTAAACCAGTTCGAACGGCGTGAAACCCGTAGCTGTGTGCGATGTCGTATTATATGCAAACATCGCATACGGTATCCATTCATCCCAGCCTGTCTGGTCGTCGTTAATATAATGTCGTAAATATTCGGTTAATATCCGGTGTGATCTTTCAAGTGCTCCGTTTGTTTCCAGATGGTAGGCCGTTGTTTGCAATTTTTGTATTTTTAGTAATTTATATGTGTTTTTAAATAATTCGCTGGTAAAGTTTGTTCCTTGGTCAGTCAGGATTTTATCTGGGATTCTATATTTTAATGTGATTTTTGTCACGAATTCTTTTGCTATTGTTGTCGCCTCTTGGTTTTGTACCGGCATTCCTTTGTTAAATTTTGTTAAGTTATCCTGAAATGTCAGTATATATTTGTTTCCCATCGTTGTAGGTTTGTTATAGGTAATGGTCCTACGATATCTAATGCATTAATGCGCATTTTTCAAATGGTTTTGTTGGCGTATCTGTTAATATTAATGGTGCTTTAGCGCGTCGTCGCAATTTATTCTTCTGGCAATGTTCGCATTTTGAGATGTATTGTTCAACATCTCGTTTTAATCCTGGCCAGTTGTGGTGTAATCGTATTCTATTTATTGTCCGTTCAACGCCCTGGTGTTCTCCTACAGGTGCGTCATGGTACTCGTATAATATTTGTTTTTTATCTTCTTCTTCGTATTGCTTTTCTAACCCGGCGTCGTCAATTTGTTGTTCTTCTGTTATTGCCGCCACATTACGGCTTAATGCGTCAGCGTCAGCGTTGGCTTTCCCAGCTTTGTGTATTCGTAATCGTATTCTTCCAACTTTAATCTCCATCTGATTAAACGTGATCCGGGATCTGTTACGTTGAATAACCATATTAATGATTTATGATCAGTAATTATTTTGAATTTTGTCCCGTATAAGTAAGGTCTGAAATCTTTTACTGCCCATACTATTGCGAGTAATTCTTTTTCAGTCGTATTATAATTTTGTTCCGCTCGTGATAATACACGGCTGGCATACGCGACGGATCGGTCTTGACCTTCCTCGTCTTGCAATAAGACGGCTTCTATTGCATAGTCTGATGCATCCGTGGTTAGAAGGAATTCTCTCGTGAAGTCGGGATATTTCAATATCGGTGCCGTCGTTAATTTATTTTTTAGCGTGTCAAATGCATTTTACTGTGTTTCGGTCCATTCGAATTTCTCTCCCTTTTTTGTGAGTTTTGTTAATGGTTTTGCAATTCGTGAGAAATCTTCGATTTTCTGTAGTATCCGGCTAATCTAATGAATGATTGCACGTCTTTTACCTTTTTGAGCGTAGGAAAGTTTTTTACGGCGTGCAATTTTGATTGATCTGGCAAAATTCCATTTTCAGTAATTATATGTCCTAAATAGACTACTTCTTTTCTTTCTTTTTAAAAATTCGCACTTATCCGGTTGGAGCTTTAAATTGTTCTCTCTTAGTCTTTGAAGAACTAATTTTAATCTTTTGTTATGTTCTGTAAGCTAGGCCCGTATATTACAATGTCATCGAGATATACTAGACATTTAATTACTTGCAAACCCGTTAAAATTGAATTCATTAAGCGTTGGAAGATTGCAGATGTGTTTTTTAAATCAAATGGCATTCTATTAAATTCGTAATGACCGTATGGCGTAGAGAATGCAATTTTGTTTTTATCTTACTCCGCCATTGATATCTGGTGGTAATCTGATGCGAGATTCAATATCATGAAGTATTTTGCGTTGCCCAGCTGGTCAAGTATTATATATCCGTTATGTTGGGCAACGGGAATGAATCTCCAATTGTGAGATCATTTAATTTTCTGAAATCTACTATAATTTTGTAACTTCTACGTAATTTTGTTCTTCCTGAAGCGTCCAGGTCTTTTTCGGCACGACTAATAGTGGTGCGTTCCATTAGCTGATGCTCGGTCTTATAATTTCTTGCATTAGCATTTCTTGAATTTGTTTACCTTGTCTTTATGCTTTTCAGGTAAACAGTCGTACGTTTACTGGTGACGAATCTGTTCGTACCGTTACTTCATGCTTAATTTTTGCACGTTAATGTGTCTCCTTCTAAGTGAAACACGTCATTATACTCGTGACATAATTCTAATACCTATTTTCGTTCTTCTATATTTAAATGTTCTGTGCGTAAGGAATTGTTTATTTGCTCTTCTCGAGAGATTAATTTTGTACTTCTTGTTTGTATTGCGTTCACAGATTCTTGTGTTATCTTTTCTTGTATCTCTATCTCTTCTAATGTTACTTGCGGTACCTGAACGATTTTTTCTTTTTCAGTAATATTTATTATACTGATTGGACATGTGTAATTTCATTGGTTCGATTAAGCAACATCCAATAAAAATTCCAGGTATCATTTCCTCTGATTTCGTCAATCCGATTATGTTTTGATTAGTCGTGACTTGTACGATTATTTCATTGCGCGGCTCTAAGGTTACGCGCCTGTATGGATAGAGTTTGAAATTCGTATTTCTAAATTGCACAAAATTTGTTTTTGGATTGAACGCAGTTATATATTGCCAAATAAAATCTGCTCCTAGGATCGCATCGTATTCCATTGGCACGTTATCTCGCACTATATATACGAGGTGTCGTATCTTTTTTCGCGACAGTTGAACCGTAATATATGTTTTGCCCAATGTTATTATCTCATGTTCTGTTATGCCTGTTAGCTTAATTTTTTCCTCATAGATTAGGACGTGATTATTAAATGTTTTAATTTTATTATTGTTGCTGATGCGCCCGTATCAAACAAGAAATTTATTTTTCTATCTTTGGCTTCTGCGATCGATAATGTGATCGCGTTTAGTCCGGTATTGACGAGCGATGTCCCCTTGACGTGTGCCACACGATACTCTGACGCGGGACGCGGGACGGTCGGTTTACTTTCGCCAGCTTCGCTCTTTTTATGTTTAAAGTTCTTCGCGGGATTTCACAAATTTGAAAAAACTTTTTCGGAATTTTTGCTGTTTTCTGGTTTTCCGTTCAGTGTCCAACATTTTTGGCGCAAATGTCCTGTCTTTTTGCAATAGCTACACTGTTTTTCGATTGTATTTATTCGTGGTTGTCCTTCCGACTTAGGCAAGGAGTATCTATTTGTGAAACGGTTAGTCCTGCAATCGCGCCCGTAATGACCGATTTTTCCGCATTTCTCGCAACGCGGGACTTGGTGGATGCGCTTTAAATATTGGCCAGTTTCGATAGGTTTGCGTTCGAGTGCTAGATCCTCGCGTTTTTTCTTCCGCGGTTGCTCCTGCGATCACTTCCTGTATTGTTTGGTATCGCTGCGATCATACAATCAATTTAATCTCTTCGTGTAACCCATTCTGATAATTATAAAGTGCCTATTCTTTTATATTTTCTAAGATCGTGCGTTGCTGCTCGACTGTATGACTTTTGCCTTCTTCCATAGATTTATATAATTCCATGGCTATATTGTCTGTTCGCCTACCAAATTCTTGCGCGCTCTCGTTTGGCTTTTGTTTGAGCGAGTTAAACTCGAGTTGCAAATGTGTAATGCTTCGTTTGCTCAAATATTTCTTTTCCAATTCTCATTTTAATTGCTTGAAATTTATTATCTCGCATACGGAAATCCATCTTTGCCTTTGAATTTGGTGCAAAGGATGGCTTCTAATAAAGAGTGTTCATCCGCAGGATGTATATTTTTTATCGCGTACGTGCTTGCGTTTAGAAATTCATACACGCGTCCTCGTGACGTGCCGTCGATCTCTGAAATCATGTTACGCGCGTCTTTCAATGTTAGAAATGCCAGTGCGTTTCCTGGTTGGTTTCGTATGTCCTGATACGAACGTCTGTAAGTTAAATCTAACGGGTGCGGCAGATGTTGTGATACTCTGGTTCGTTCGTCTATAGGTAATTGTGCCTGCCGGCTTAATCCGTTGACTTGTACACGGAGATCGCGTATTTCATCCATTAATTCATGAAGCATGATATTATCGGGCTGTGCGTCAATTGTGACGCGGCGGTTTGTTCGATTTTCTTGCGGTCCATCGACTGAATACCGTAGTTGCAAAATTTCGTTGTCGATTTTGTTCTGTTGTTCAACGGATGAGTGGGCCATTTCGTTTATTAGTGATTGGTACATGTTAAAAGAGTTAAATATGTTTCCGTCTCGTAAATTTGTTTGTGTGTGTTTGCGTGCCTGTACGTGTGTGTCAATGCGGGAGTCGGTGTCATTTAATGCGAGCAAGCTATAATCTTTTTCGTCATACGGAAATTCGCGCTCGGTTATAACATGAACATCTTCATCACTTTCTATCTATCTTAATACATTATCTTAATACACGGCGCACGTTATCGCGTATTTCTTTTAACGCATTTCTCGCGGTATTTATCGCGGAGAGAATGTGCGGAAATTCTACGGAGTTGTTTGTTGGCCGTGATTTTGTCGCATACGCTAGGCTATCCTTCGCTGCGGACATTCGCTTTACAAAATGTGATTTTTCTGACTTACATTAGAAGACAGATCGAATATGCTCGCATGGTCGCTGCTTGTACTGGTGTGTCAGTTGGCTGCGCGTAGTAGTGCGTGTCGGTGAAGCGTCCTCGCTGCCTGGTGTCAGTGTACACGGTCGGCGCTGGTTCTCGATGTTCGTAGACTCTCTGATCGTTGCTCCGCTGCCACTGGACACTCGTTGTCGTAGGTCGGCACTCTGCTGACTTTACACTACACTGACACAATTTCGTGGGCGGCTTATTTTTTGACGGGACCTTTTCCGTTCGCTTGTTTTCTACAGGTTTTGTATTTTCGGCTTATAGGAAATTTGATTCTTCTGCCTGCAGCTTGTAATCTATTACTGCAGGTCTTCCGAGATTCATGCAGAATCTCGGAAAAAGTCTTTCGAAAGACGACACAAATGTGTGATCGCCGAAATTGCGATCTTTCGAAAGACCGCAAGAAACGCATCGCGCGAGAATATTGACCAAAAGCCTATCAGCAAATTCCTAAATTTGACTAATTCGAACCGTAGCACGATATTGATCAATCAATATCACGCAATCATCGACCACCGTACGATCGTACTATACGCGCGCGCGCGCGCGCGCGCGCGTGTGTGTGTGTGTGTGTGTGTGTGTGTAGTGTATGTATGCGCGCGTGTGTGTATGCGTGCGCGTATGTGTGTAATACAATAACATTTTATATATGTTAATTTTGTTTTTATTTAAATCTTTGAAAATTATAATAAAAACAACGGAACATCTTCATATAATTTATAATTAGAAAAGAATATAAAAAAAATAATAACATTCCTTGTTGTTTCTCAAATCAATTTTTAAATAGCAAAATTTAAACTTTTGAATAAAATAAATATTTTTTTTAATTAAACGATTATTAGAATTATATTTAAACATGAAATTGGATGAAAAAATTAAGCCGAATTTTATTATTTTATATTTATTATATATTTTATATATATATGTTTATTATATATATATACATATATATGTTTATTATATATTTTATATATTTATAGCATTCCTTGTTGATTATTAAAAAAGAAGATATAACGTGTGTCACATATAATAGTAAGTAATATAATATTGTAATAATATATAATACATTGAAGAAATAGAATAAGAAATAGAAATAGAAATAGAAATGGAATTAGATTTTTATAACAAATTAAATTATTAGATTTTTATTATATTATTAGATTATTGACAACAAATGTGTTAGATTTTTACAATAAATTATTAACATTCATTAACAATTATTAATAAATTATTACATTAAACATAAATTAATTAAACATAAATAACATAAAAAACATAACATAAAACATAAATTAATAACATATAACATAATATATCAGAAGCGAAATTAATTACTATTTCAAAACAAAAATATACTAAAATAAAAGATACTTTATGGACATTACCAAAAGTTATTTTTTCTGTTCAAGAATCATGAAATCATGAAACGGTTAAAGAAAAAACTGTTTGGGTAATATATGGGTTCCAAAATAAGGATAAAGTTTCATCTTACGCAAATGCAATTTTGCAATGTATTTTGCATTTAAATGTTATTAGAAAACAAATTTTTGAGTGTGATAAATTAAATGTTTTAGGTATATTAATGAATCGATAATGAAAACGGAATATCTGATTTGAATACATTTACAGTACGACAAGATTTAGGAGGTAATTTTGTTAGCTGTATAAAACAAGATGCATCTGAATTTTTCATAGCTATCTATGAAAAATATGATTATATAAAAAATCTAGTTAAACATCAAATATGTTCCACTATATGGTACAAAACTTGTGATAATATAATTGTTATTACTAATGACAATATTTTTATTTCAATTCTCATTATTAATTTAAAGAAAGACAGTTACAATCTTAATGATTTATTAAATATTACTTTTTCGAGATGGTATCACTCTCATGACTTATGTAAAAATTGTACAGGAAAAGATACAATATTTAAAAAAGAATTAACATTAACACGAGAAATACTTATCATTTATTTACAATTATTTTCAGAACAAAATGATAAATTAATAAAAATAGATCGATTTCATTTGCGTGCAATACCAACAACTACAATATCAATAGGAGGACAATTTTATAAGGTAATGAATGCCATTTTTCATCATGAATCATCTATTAAAGATGGTCATTACACAAATATATGTAGAGATGAAACGTCTAATGAATGGATAACATTGATGCGTAAATTAAGAAAAAAATGGCCAAGAAAGAGGAGCAAAAAATGTATATATATATTTTTAAAAAGATTATTAAAAAATAATAACTGAATACTAATTGTTTTTTCTAGTATATATAAAGTAAAAAAATGTTTCAAATATGCTAAATAATAAATACTATTTGTTACTAAAAAAAATGAGTGATATCCTAATAAAACTTTTAAAAAATGTAAAAAATAATGCCAAGTTCATGCGCCCGTTTTCTTATTTATGTAAAAGAAAGAATTTTATATAAAAATTTCCATCTACAAAAGTCTTTTTAATAATAAATTTCATATTGGTACAAAAGATACGATATGAAGAACTGGCGCCAACTTTTAATTTAATAAAAGAAAAAGAGCTTTACATTAAAATACATTTTATTTTGTAGTTCATTTTTATTTGAAAAATCGTTTCATTATTTCTACAAAAAACATGATATCAAAAATTGGCACAAACTTTTAATTATATGAAGTAGAAAAGAAAACTTTGCAAAGATGAAAAAAGTTATCAATCCAAAATTAATGTCAATTTATAGTTGTCAAAAAATTTTTATTGAATTATTGTACTTGTGTTTATATAAAAATAAAATATAAAAGAAAATCTGATATGTAAAAAAAAACGATGTATAAAAACTTGGCGCGCCTGGATCGTATTAAAACATGTATAATACATACATACACACTTACTGTATTATATTGCATTCTTACTATTTATCTTTTTACATTAATAATGTATATATTACTTTTAAAAATATTTATAAATAAATTTTTTATATAATTTTTATATAATTCTAGAATAGTAAATTCTTATAATTACTATTCGCTCCAATAGTAAACTATGTATGATTCTAATAGTAATGAAGTAAGTGCCTACAGTTACTATTCGTTCCAATAGTAACTACTTATAATTCTAATAGTAATGAATAGTAAATGCTTATAGTAACTATTCATCCAATAAGTAAACTATTCATGTTTCCAATAATAATGTCCCATAATACTACACAAAATTTCAATAATTTTCTGAATAGTTCTGAATAGTTATATTTCTTAATAAGTCTTAATAGTTTCTTTTTATACGAGCTACTTCTATATTTTTGAAAACGTAGAAAAACCCCAAGCAACGATATTTTAGCGCACTTATTCGAGGATAACTAAGCCCTTGTCCAGGATTACCTAAGAATTCGCTTAGCGCCCGCGTAATTCGCCGTTTTACGAACAATGTAATTCTTAATCGTGTGTCGCAACTTTCCTACTCTCGCTGCGCAATTACTCTACCTCGTAAACACTCGAGACCTACCACCTATTTTGTTATCGACTCAGAATGGGAGCGATAATTAGCCGCTCGATTATCGGTTCTGTATCTGTTATTGACGTTATTCCCACAATCGTCCGGTGCTACGTGACGATCCGCTCCGCGACTTACCACCGCCGCGATACGCGTAACAACAGAGATACGCTGTTATACAAAATATAAATGGCAAAGCATATTTAAATATTATAAATACGTCTAAGAAGGATCACTTAATAGAAGTGCCTACCATAGAACTGGAGGATTTCGAGCAAGTTAATAAAAATAATTACGCTAATTAGTAAATAAGGAGACTAATAGGGAGACTAGAGACTACACAACTTTTAATCCGCAAGATTTGAAGGGACTGCTTTCCGAAAGAAATGTCATGAGACCTGAGGGCACACGGTAGACAACTTCGGCGCTGCTGAAATCCGATGACACACGGCGAACTCCAATCTTGCAAACATAGGTAAATTATAAAATAAACGTTAAATCTGTGAAAAAGAGAAGGAAAATGCTTAGTGAAAAACGAAAAAATGTTTCTGTTAATCAAGTTAAACTCAAGAATTGTAGGGAAGCCCGAATGCCCTTCCTGAGTCAAAGTCCAGTAAAGTAAAAGGAATTATTAATGAAATCGATAAAGAAGTTAAGAATTTACACATCCCCAATCATATCTTAAATATATTTATAAGTTTCTGCATGTTCATTTTGAATCTCTGTTTCAAGAACAGACGAAACCATAGGCTTATCGATGCTTCCCCTGAAGAAGGAAAAAAATCATCGATCAAGCAAGAAAATGTAGAGGTTCGCCGATACCTCCCTTGAAGAAAAAGAAAAATCGATGTCGCGTGTACACTAATAAAATTACTGAATCTATTTCTGAAAATAAATCTTGTGTTGAAGCTACGAGTAAACCTCGTGAAGTTAAAAGAAATCAGGCCCGCCAACGCCTCCCCTGAAGAAGGAGAAAGTCGAAGAGAATACGAGACTTGTGTCGTTGCGATCCGAGGGTACATAATGGTTCAGTCTTTCGATAATCCAAACTATTTTTTTTATACTGACATCGCTGATGTACATAATTACGTAGAAATAGTGGAATCCAATGATAGAGAAAATCAATATCTCCGATTACATTTGAAGCAGAGATCCAAGATAAAGCCCGACGGATCTCGCAACCGGCAAGTCATTTCTATGTTACGACTGGATCATCTCAATGAAGAAGAGAAAGATAATATAGTAAATCTTGTTAATAATCATATTGATCGCTTTTATTTACCTTAAGAGAAAGTTAAAAGTTACAAACACCGGAGAACATTTTATTCCTACAATTAATGATGTGCCTATACATATAAAACAGTATCGCTTCTCTCCTGTGCATAAAACGGAAATTGATAAGCAAGTACAGAAATTATTACACGACGGATTAATTGAAGTCTCTAGTTCGCCTTATAACTTGCCTATTTGGATTGTTCCGAAGAAATTGGACTCCGCCAGAAATAAACATTGAAGAATGTAATTAATTATCGAAATTTAAATGAGAAAACGATCGGTGATGCATACCCTTTGCTAAATATTTCTGATTTATTTGATCAATTAGAAAATATAAAATATTTTCCTATATTGGATTTAGCATCCGGATTTCACTCAATACCAATGTTAACAAAAGACATTCACAAAACTGCTTTCTCTACTCCTTACGGACATTATCAATTTATTCTGTATATCATGAATATTCTGTATATTATATATGTTGTATTATGTATGTTGGAAAAACCTTACGTACTGTACACGCTAAGAAATTAAGAATCACTCAGTTGAGCCTGGTTGAAATTTGTACTAACAAGATTTTGTGTTTCAGTTAGACCCACTCCAATCGGAGGGCGCTTTCGGTTTGGCAACATCGAGCCAAAAGGCGCGCGTCTTGTATCTAGATGTCTTCTACGGGGCCTAGCGCGTCCTGTTTTTCGTGGCGACAGAAAGACGCGTCCTGTTTTTAGGATGCCACGCGTTCTGTTTTTTGGATGTCGCGGTTAGACGGCTTTTACTGGAAAGGACGGCGTCTTTTCGGGAGGATGCCGCGGTTTGGCGCGTCTTCGACGCTGCCTTGGAGTATATA
>NW_011933495.1:103380-118535 GCF_000187915.1 Pogonomyrmex barbatus
TTCGGGCGAAACAAGAGGATTCCCCCATCTTTAAACTTGACGAGAACTTTAAAGAAAAAGAAAATAGAAAAACAGTAACTTCCTAGCAAAATAAACACAATAAGATTTTATTATAGTTAAGCTCATATTTTTCTAAATAACCGGGCTCCGAAACTCCCTAACTTCTCTACAGTTCCTCTCTCTCATAAAAGAAGCTAATCTATCCGCATGAACAATTTTACTCCTTGCCTTCCTGAATGACAAATATAGAAAACAACACTTAATTTCTTAATTATTTCGGAAGGTCCCTCCCAATCGCTCTGTAACTTAAAAGATTTTCCCTTCTTTTAACGAGGATATAGCCAAATCTTCTGCCCTTCCTCGAAAACAAAATGTCTTCGATCATATCAACATTTAATTCTTAGAGACCTTGATTCTAATCGTTCTCTAACTCTCTAATAAATTTTATTAAATTCTGCCGTAAATTCCGAGCACATTCTTCCGTTGACTCAGGACAACCATAACTTGAAGGAGTATCTCTAAGTAAATCCAGAAGTAAGATGAGGTCTCTTCCAAAATACAATTCGGGATTACGCCGGTAGCCTCATGTTTGGAAGTTCTATAAGCAAGAAGAAACATGGAAATCCGATCCCAATCTCTTTGATTTTCATGAATATATTTCGATAAATACTGAAAAATTGTCTGATATTGTTTCTCAACCTATCCATCAAACTGAGGATGAAGAGTGGTTGTCTTAGTTTTCCTTATTCCCAGGATTCTCATCACTCTTGAAAAAGCTGGGACTCGAAATTCCTCCCCTGATCGGTATGAAGTTTTAGCGGGACTCCATACGCAGAAACGATTTGATTAACAAAGACCTCCGCCACCGTAGCTCTCATATTCTTCAGAGGGAAGGTCTCCATCCATTTGGTGAAACAGTCAACAATCACAAAGAGATATTTATTTCCCAAAGAAGAAACAAATAACGGGCCGAGAATATCCATTTGAATCCTTTCAAAAGGAGCCCCCGAATTAAAAATTTACAAAGATTTTCCTTTATCAGAAAAGTCTTTCTTCGCTAAACAAATCTTACAGGTTCTATACCAATTTTCTACATTTTTTTTACAAGTGACTTAATGAAAAACGCTTCCGTATCTTTTCTAAAGTTTTCTTTAAAGACTCCGAAATGCCCACCTGAAGGAATATCATGAACCTTCTCCAAGATTTGTTTCACTTTATTACGCAGGACTAACTGAAGAAAACTAGATTTCAAGCTTGGAGCCTCCCATCTCTTATGAAGAATACAGTTCTGAATCTCTCAAGCATCCTATTGATGCCAATAAATTTTTGAAGACATTCTCTAGCTGCGACATCAAAATCGTATTGCTGTAATTCCATCCAGCGAGCTAACTCTCCTTCCAAATCTTTGGGAAGGATATCAATTATCTTAACGAAGCGTGATCAGTACGGATAGAAAAACTTCGTCCGTATAGATAATGATGAAAAAATATTTTATCGATTCGACTAAAGCTAATAACTTCCTCCTCATGATATAATAATTTCATTCAGATTTACTCAAAACTCGACTATAATAAGCAACGATTCTTTCATTGTCATCTTGAACTTGAGAGAATACCGCCCCTATTTCAAAACCTGAAGCATCAGTATCCAAAATCATCTTCCCTTCCCCTTTCAGAAAAGAAAGAAGAGGCGCGGTCGATGCTTGCTTTAACTTAAGAAATGCTTCCTAACACTGTTCAATCCAGATATATTTATATATATTTATATATGTATATATCTGGACTGAGCCGTATCAGGATAGTCTGAGTTTCAGTTAATTTAAACAAAGGTCTTGCAATAGAGGAAAAACTTTTAACAAATTTCCGATAATAAAAGCAGAACTCAAAGAAACTTTGGCCCTGCTTCTTATTTTGAGGTACCGGCCATTCTGTAACTGCTAGTTTTCTCAGGATCTGTTGCGATCTCTGCTGAAGAAACAATATGTCCCAGATATTTCACCTATCTACTAAATAAATTACACTTCTTTGGGTTAACATTAAGATTTGCAACACGAAATCTAAGAAGAACCTCTCTCAAATTTTCTTTCATTTCCTCAAAAGTTTTTCCAAATACAACTACGTCATCTATGAGGGTAGTCTGAAAAGTTTTGAGCCTAACATAGAAACAAGTATTTTTTCGGTCAAATATAGTGTTGTGCAGGTCGTTTCGGGGATCGATCAAGGAATCGGCGGGAAAGAGGCGCTCACCACTTTGTTCGATACTAAATAAACTTTATTAAAAATTGATACAGGTTGTCCTTTTTAATTCGGACCGCGACAGACGTGACGGCACGGCGGATCTCGACCAGTCCTCTTCTAGTATCGGTCTCCCGTTTTTATCCTGTTCCAGGCGGCCGGTCCTTGCCGTGTCATCAAAATGTTCGTCAGCGTTCACGGTATATTTCTGGGTCGCGCGGCGGCTTTCCGCGTAAGGGCCGCGCAACCCGGTTAGCAGTTGCTTCACATGGTGCGGTTACACAATAAATGCGCGATTAGCACGGTAGCATTGGTAATCGCTATCGCTTGATAAAATAATAATTCGTCGGGTAAAGTATCGCTTGCCGCAATCCGATGCTTATGACTAATATAACATAGCATCGTCGCGGCGCCTCTGTGCGGTCATCTCGCTTTTCTTTTGCTTTTTATTTTTGTTTTTGTTTGTGCGCCATGTTATTAATCCTATTATAGTTATTATTACTACGCAGGTGCCTGTTCCCATAGAGTATACAGTGTATTTACTTTTGAGTAAGTTATAATCGCTATCTTCTAAAGTTTCTCTTATTTCTTCTAGACTTACGCTTAACTTAGTTAAATCTTGGGAGGGAGGGTTCTTAATTATTTGTCGTAACGTGTCAGTTTTCGCTAGCTTATTCTTATTTGTGTCTTTATTTTTTATTTCTAATGTTATATTGTACTCGGAGAGATTTTGGATATATTTTATTCCCTCAATTTTTCGCGCTTTTAATATTACGTTTGGTGTGATTAATTTGCAATTATTTTTTAGTTTTATTTTTCTGGTTTCTTCTAATATAATTTTCTCTTCTATTTGCTTTTCGCACTTAATGCTAATTTCCTTATGTGTCGTGGAGCCACTAAAGCCACTTGCTCCTCCGTCAATGCTATCCACAACGGTGTGTTAGATATCATATGATTCTTTTGTAAAGTATCGCTTGCCGCAATCCGCTTTGTCAGCGGTGGGCGTGATTGCGTTCTCGGCGCTCGCGACATCCCTCCCCCTTCGATGGAAGGTGATCTTACTGGCTAGTTTATATATGTTGTCGCGTAACTGTAATATAATCGTATGCAGTAATTGAGCTGTCCTGGTGTATGTATATATTTGCACCTCGCATGATGCTGTTGTTTCCGCATAATATATCGCGAAGTTCTGTTCGCAGTGTGTATGTGTTTGTTTCTCGTATGCAGCGTTCTAACTCTACTTCCTCTAGTAATTTGTAATGGTGATTCTCTTTATCTATAGCTAACAAAGGATGATTTATTTTTACGTAGGCGAATACATTCGCATGATCGTGTACCGGTAACGGTATTGCTTTAACTAGTTTAAATGTAGGGTATGCTACTACCGGAAATCGCAAGATTGTGTATATGTATGGACCATCTGAATACGCGCTAAAAGTAATGTATGTGTGTATTGTCTGCCAGTGCTCAATCTGGATTTTAAAAGGAAAGTGTAATCCCATGGTTAATTGTGTAGCCGCTTCTTTGAGGGCTGTTATTATGTGTTTGATGAGTAATAGTCGTGTCGGTATCATTCCGTTTTTCCCGTATGTCAGGTAGTCTATTACATTTTCCGTGTCCTTCGTTAAATCATTCATTATCATTGTCAGGATTAGTAAGTGTTCGTCTACGTCTGCCTGTAGTGTGGACTCGGTCAACCGTTGTTCTAGTCGTTTTGTCGCACTCATTATCAGATTTTTGTTATAGTTTAGAGTATTTTCTAATTCGTCCAAGTGCGCTATTGTGGCGTTGATTATTCTTATTTGATTTGCTACTGCGTGCTGCAGTACCTTGCCGTTTGTTCGTAACGTTTGCAGTTGCTCGTCTATTAATTTCTGATCGTCGGCGTCCATCGTTCCGAATAACATTTTGCTGACCGACCCGACCGCATCTAGCAGTCCTCATCGTTTGTCAGTCGTTTTGTATAGCGTTTCTACTTGTGTTAACAGTGTGATCAGTTTGGTATTTCCTTTTTCTATTATCCTCATAATGTTTCGGCAACCTAACTGAGCGTTGCCTATTACTTTTCGGCACTGTATTGCGGTTTCCTCCATATAGTCTTGCAATTGCTGATGTCTGATCTTTAAATCTTTTGCGTTCAGTTTTATCACTAATTTCCATGCCGATTCAGCCTGTCTCAGTTGACCGATTTCCTCGTAGTAGATTCCTGGCTGGTGCGAGAACAATTTCCAGTCAATAGCATGCTGAGAATCAGGTGTCGCTTGTACTGCTCTTCTGCACATAAGGAGCATCCTGCAAGTTTAGGGTTCAGGTTCAGGTTACTTTTCCGTGAATCCTAGTCGTGCATTTTTTGTGTGATACGTTTAATATTATAAATTATTTTGTTCAGTCTGCCGTCGACCGCGGTCTGTTGCGCGTCGTGGAAGGTTTTTAGTTTGTTCTTTGGGTTTTCCATTATGCAATGCACTAGGTGTGGTCGAGAGCATATTCCCATTATGTGTGGCGAGTGCGTGCGGCGGTCATACCGCTTGGCGGCCCAACGTGTGGCGCTGAGGATGTTGTCCAGGTGGCCGTCCACGGTCGTCTGGACGGGGGAGTATCGTCCCCGTGCTCCACGAGCAATCTGTGTCGAGAGATCTCCTGCGCCCCCTCCGCCCGTCTGCGAGGGGCTCTATCCCCGCGACTTTTTGCGGGTGCAAGTTTGCGTTGCCACCGGGCAACGGTTCGTCGCCGTCCTGCGTGACTGGTGAGTCCTGTATTTTTTCTTTTTACTAACTCTAATTTATGCTGTCTTTATTATTAATGTCTTTATTTTACTGCTTTTGCTTTTTTTTTTGCTTTTCGCGGGTAATTATTCGTATGCGTTGTTTGCTAGTCTTCAATGAATAGTTTGAGTCGGTTCGCGTGCACCGTCGTAATTTTTCGTTTCTGTTTAATTTTGTAATTAACATCAAAGATTTTCTCGATTATTTGATATGGACCTATCCATGGTGCTTCCAATTTCTTCGATCGTTCTCTGCGCACTGCTTCGTCATGCAGGAGGACCTTATCTCCTACTCTGAAGGTTTTAGTATTCGTATTTTTATTAGCATAGTTTTTTGCCTTTTGTTTTGCTTCGCGAATATGTTCTTTTGCTACTTTTTGTGTGGCTCTGAGTCATTCTCTTATGCTTTAGTTCTTGCGCATAGTTATCGTATATATAATATGGTTTCGGTGGCGCTGCCAGGGCCGTAGATAATGTTACACGGTGCCCGTACATCAATTCGAACGGTGTATAGCCCGTTGCTGTATGCGGTGTCGTATTGTACATGAACATCGCGTATTGTATCCACTCATCCCAGTTGATTTGAGCCTCGTTTATATAGTGCCTTAAGTATTCGATCAGAGTCCTGTGCAATCTCTCCAGGGCTCCGTTGCTTTCAGGATGGTACGCGATTGTTTGAATTTTCGTTATTTTTAGGAGGGTGCATACATCCCTGAACATTTCACTGACGAAGTTCGTTCCTTGATCTGTCAGTACTGTCTCCAGTATTCCGAATTCGCATATTATTTTTGTGGTGAACTCTTTGGCAATCGTGTTTGCTTCCTGGTCTGGTATCGATATTGCTTTACTAAATTTTGTTAAGTCGTCTTGAAATGTTAGTAGGTATTTATTTCTTTTCATGGTGACCGTGAGTGGTCCTACGATGTCCAGGGCGCATTTTTGAAACGGTCTTTCTCCGTGTCAGTCAATACTAGAGGCATTTTGGTTTTCTTGCTTAGTTTGTTTTTCTGGCAATATTCACATTTGGCGATGTATTCTTCCACATCTCGTATTAGTCCGTGCCAGTTGTGCATTAGTCGTATTCGATTTACGGTACGTGTTACGCCTTGATGTTCTCCAGGGGGGCATTATGATATTCGATATTTCGTACATTATTTGCTCCTTGTCTTCTTTGTTATATTCGCGTTCTTCCTTGTCGCGCTCGATGCTGTTTATCTGTGTGTCAGGCGCGATCGAGTTTCTGTTGAGCGCATTTGTATTGCCTTTACCGGCCTTGTGTATCACCTCATAGTCGTACTCTTCTAATTTGAGCCTCCATCTGATTAATCTTGAACCAGGGTCTGTTATACTAAATAGCCAGATCAATGGCTTGTGGTCTGTAATTATTTGAAATTTTGTTCCATAGAGGTACAGTCGAAAGAGTTTAACGGCCCATACTATGGCTAGCAATTCTTTCTCTGTTGTATTACAGTTTTGTTCCGCTTTATTCAGAATTCTGCTTGCGTATGCAATTGGTCGGTCTTGGCCTACTGGCCCTTGCGACAATACTGCTCCGATGGCGTATCTAAATGCGTCTGTCGTTACTATAAATTGTTTAGTGAAGTCCGGGTAAGCTAGAACTGGTGTGGTTGTTAATTTTTCTTTTAATGTTTCGAATGCGTTCTGTTGTTCTGCTGTCCAAGTGAACTTCTCATCCTTTTTTGTTAGTTTTGTCAGTGATTTCGCTATCCTCGAAAAATTCTCGATGAATCTTCTATAATAACCGGCTAATCCTATGAAGGATTGTACATCTTTTACCCGTTTTGGTATTGGAAAGTTTGCTACAGCCGTTATTTTCGCAGGATCCGGTATTATACCGTTTTCGGAGATAATGTGTCCTAAGTATGTCACCTCCTTTCTTAAAAACTCACATTTATTCGGTTGTAGTTTCAGATTGTAATCTCTTAGTTTTTTGAATACTTCAATTAGTCTTTTGTTATGCTCTTTCAAATTTGGTCCATACATTACGATGTCATCTAGATAGACTAGGCATTTGAGGCCTTGTAATCCGGTTAGTATGGAATTCATAAGTCTCTGGAATATTGCAGGCGCATTTTTTAATCCAAAAGGCATTCTATTAAATTCGTAATGCCCGGAAGGTGTGGAAAATGCTGTTTTTTGTTTGTGTTCCTCATGCATGGGGATTTAATGGTATCCCGATGCTGAATCCAATGTTGTAAAGTATTTCACGTTTCCTAGTTAGTCTAGTGTGTCAGTGATATTCGGGAGCGGGAAAGAATCGCCAATTGTTAAGTCATTCAACTTCCGAAAATCCACAACTATTCGTAGTTTTCGCTCTCCAGATGCGTCTAATTTCTTTGGTACTACTAGTAAGGGTGCGTTCCACTGACTCGTGCTGGGACGGATATCTCGTCGTCCAGCATTTTCGCTATCTGTTTATTTCCTTCTGCCTTGTGCTTCTCTGGTAATCTATATGGTCGGACATTCACCGGCGCGCTATCTGCTCGCGTATTTATTTCATGTGCTACTGAGTTAGTGTACGATAGGCGGTCGTGGTGAAAGATATTACGGAAATCTTCGCAAATCTGGTGCAAGGTTTTCTTTTCCTCTTTATTTAAATGTTCGGTTCGCATTTGTCTGTGCAATTTTTCTTTACGAGCTTGAATGGGGATTTTATCTCGTCGCTCGTTTCGTTACTTGACATCTCCATAGTATACATGTGTGCGGCGTCTTTTGTCTTTATCTCGTTCACCGTGACTAGCGGCGTTGTTATCTCCACGGATTCTCCCGTGGTATTTATCACACTTATTGGACATACGTTTTCTTCTGGTATGACCAAACAATTTCCTATGAAAACTCCGGGTTTGGTTTCGACTGCATTTACTATTGCAATGCTATTCTGATCAGTTACCGCCTGAATTATAGTTTCACTGCGAGGCGTTAGCATGATTTTCTTGTACGGGTAGAGTTTGAAAGTTGTGTTGCCAATACGGACTTGTTTTTTCCCGTGATCGCATTTCGCTTGCTGTTTATTCAAAAAATCTAGTCCCAGTATCCCCTCATAATTTATTGAAAAGTCATCTCTTACCACATACATACCGTGCCGTATCTTTCGGTCTCCTAGCGTTATCGTTGCTCTTATCTTTCCGAGTGTGTGTATCTTGTGGCCCGTAACTCCGGTTAGGGCTAAACGCTCTCCGCGCATTAGTGTGTTTCCCTTTAGATTCCCTACTTTTATTAATGTCAAAGTGGCGCCTGTATCGAGGAGGAAACTTGTTTTCCCTTTTTTGTCTCTCGCATCGGCAGGGTAATCAAGTCTAACACGGCGTTTGTGTGAGGCATATTCACCTGTGTCACTTGATGCTCGCGTACGGTTCGCGTTATCTTTGTTCTCGGTTTCTCTTCTTCTTCGTCATCGCCACTGCTGATGAATGATAGGTCATCGCTCCCCCTTTGCTGCTTATTCTTTCTCATTATTACAGCGGTATTTATTTGTCGCCCTTTTTCATTATCCTGTCTCGTGCGTCTCGGCTGCCGTTTCTCGGGCGGCCGTTCAGTGACCAGCATTCGTCGCGCTTATGGCCTGCCTTTTGCAGTACAAGCAGTATTTCTCGATATTATTTACGTTCGCCGGTCGTTCGGCTCGCGATAGCGGATATTTGTTTGTGTATCTGCTTGAACGACAGTCGCGCGCGAAATGTCCTAGCCTACCGCATTTGTGACACTCCAATTTTTGATTGCGGTTTCTATACTGTTCTTGGTTGCTTCTTGCTTTCTCGTTATTGTACATTTTTGTAGGTTGGCTACCTTTTAATTTTTCCTCGGCTGTTGCGCCTAGCATCGCAGCTGTTAAATTCGTATAGTTCCTGGATCGTACTATTGTTTGTATCTCGTCACGTAATCCTAGTTGGAAATTTTCTAGGGCTAATTCCTGTATCGTATCTAGGATTGCCTTTCGTTGTTCCGCGGTGTGGTCGTGTCCTTCTACCATAGATTGATAGAGTTCCATTGCTAGTTTGTCAACGCGGAGTCTATATTCTCGCGCGCTTTCCCCGGATTTTTGGCGGGTTATATTAAACTCTCGCTGAATGTGCGTAGTGCTACGCTTTGCCAAATAACACATCTCGATCTCGCGCTTCAGTTGCATAAACATGCGTATATCCTTTGTTTGAAAATCGTACATGACTTTCCCTGTTAGTTTCGTACACAAGATCGCTTTTAATAATGATTTTTCGTCGGCAGGATTTATTTCGCTCATCGCGTACGTGCTTGCGTTTAAAAATTTTTGAACTTGATTCCGCGATGATCCATCTCCGGAATCATATCGCGGGCTTCTTTTAGTTTCATAAATGTGCGGAGTCTCGCGAATTTCGGACATCGTCCCGTGTACGCCCGTATGTCATTTCTATCGGTTCGTCATTTTCTGCACTCCGATCATAATTAACGACTTCTAGTTGGCTTATGCGGCCCTGTAGTGCTCGCATGCCTTCTATCAACTCGACCAACATTGCATCTCGCACGTCGTGCGAAGCTTCCGCCGGGTCAGATTTCCAGTGTGCCTGGCTTAAAGTGGCTCTCATCCTTTTTACTTCGTCATCCAATTCTCTGTTTACTGCTTGTTGTTCTTCCGCGATCGGTTTTAACGATGTGCTCGAGGGTTGATTTGCCATTTCCGCTGGATTTATGTTTCGTGACGCGGTGTAAAATTCGGTTGGATCGAACACGCTACTATCGTAAGATGTCAATGAGAATCCTCCGCGGCTAGGGCTTGCGTTCGTGCCGTCGCTACGGTCAGATCTCGCGTCTGTTGGTTGTAATAGAGCGTCGTTGCGTCTCTCACTACTCGGTAGTAAGCTATTATCTATGTCGCTAAGCGAAAACATGCGTTCAATTACAATGTTCGGATGTAATTCCGGTTGACTCGTCAGACTATCGTCGGAATAATAATTACTTAAATCGCGGCGTACACTATCGCGCAGATCGCGTGAATTTTCCGTCTGCTCGAGGCTCGGAGGGCTCGGGCTGAGCGCTCGGCTGGCTGACGCGCTATGTAGCCACGACGTATTTCTTTGGGCGGGAGTTTGGTTAACTCCTACGTTCGACATCTACCTATACGCTTCTCTCGCTATCTAATGCGCTCGCCTTAATTTTCTATGACTTACATTACGCTCGCAATTCGCATTGTGGCATAGCGCTGGCTGTTGCGGTAGGTCGCTGCTTCTCCGGTGTCACTGATATGCTCGGCGTTGTAGCCCTACCGGCTCTTTCTCGCTGCAGGGATGTCGACTTTTTTTCCGGCCTTTTCCTTGAATTCCGATCGTTTGTTCCTTCCAGATAACTGGGTGTTGCTGCGAAACGATCCCACCGCTGCCACCAGAAATGTTGTGCAGGTCATTTCGGGAATCGATCAAGGAGTCGGCGGGAAAGAGACGCTCACTACTTTGTTCGATACTAAATAAACTTTATTAAAAATTGATACAGGTTGTCCTTTTTAATTCGGACCGCGACAGACGTGACGGCACGGCGGATCTCGACCAGTCCTCTCCTAGTATCGGTCTTCCGTTTTTATCCTGTTCCAGGCGGTCGGTCCTTGCCGTGTCATCAAAATGTTCGTCAGCGTTCACGGTATATTTCTAGGTCGCGCGGCGGCTTTCCGCATAAGGGCCGCGCAACCCGGTTAGCAATTGCTTCACGTGGTGCGGTTACACAAATGCGCGATTAGCACGGTAGCGTTGGTAATCGCTATCGCTTGATAAAATAATAATTCGTCGGGTAAAGTATCGCTTGCCGCAATCCGCTTTGTCAGCGGTGGGCGTGATTGCGTTCTCGGCGCTCGCTACAATAGTTTTATTTTTCAACATAATTTCCTTTTAAGTCGATACATTTTTCCCATCGATACTCTAACCTCTTTAATCCCTCCAAACAGTAGTTGGCGTCTTGCTCCGCAAAATAGGCGTTTACGTATATGATGACCTCCTCGTTCGATGAAAATCTCTGTCCTCCAAGCGAAACTTTAAGCTTAGGAAATAGGAAAAAGTCGCTGGGGGCCAGATCTGATGAATACGGTGGGTGGTCAACCAATTCGAAGTGCAGTTCGTGAATTTTGGCCATGACGACCGCCGAAGTGTGAGCAGGTGCGTTGTCTTGATGGAACAGCACTTTCTTCTTTTTCAAATGCGGCCATTTTTTTGCAATTTCTGCCTTCAGCTTATCAAGTAATGATGCGTAATACACTCTCATTATTGTTTACCTTTTTCAAGATAGACGATACACACAATTCCGTGACTATCCCAAAAACAGTCGCCTTCCTAGCTGATGGAACCGTCTTTACCTTTTTCGGAGCAGGTTCACTGCACCTTTTGCAGTTCACTGTTTTGATTGTTCTTTTGTCTCTGGAGTGTAGTGGTGGATCCAAGTTTCATCTACAATTATGAATCGACACAAAAAATCTGACTAGTTTCGCTTGAACCGCTCCAACAGGGCCTTGGAAATGTTCATTCGAATTCGTTTTTGATCCAAAGTGAGTAAGTGCGGCACCCAACGCGCGGATAACTGGCGCATATCCAATTCTTCAGTCAATATATGACAAACGCGTTCTTTCGATATGCCATAGCCTCTGCTATCTCTCTAACCTTGATTCGACGGTCGGTCCAGTATCATTTGGTGAACATTTTCGATGTTATCAGTGGTGGTCGCAGTTTTTGGCCGTTCCGAACGCTCATCATCAGCCAAGCTGGTACGACCACGTTTAAATTCAGCTGCCCATCTTTTTACGGTGGCAAATGATGGGGCAGAGTCCCCGTAAACAGCGTCCAACTCGATTTTAATTTGCGCAGGAGTATTGCCTTTCAAAGAATTTAATCACGGCACAATATTCAATTTTTTCCATTTTTATAAAAACACATCGACTGACACAAAACGACTGAGCGTCCAAAAGGGCTGAAATTTTCATAAAAGTCTTTTAAAGCATATACTATTAGAATCGTGTAGTATTAGAATCGTTTTGATGAGTAACGTCATCTTCATGTTAAGGCTCAAAACTTTTCAGACTACCCTCGTATATGGTGTATGAGAGGAGGGGGTAGAAGTGAAGGAGAGAAGATAAAGATTGGCTAAAGCTATGATGGAGAGAGAGGGGGGAGGGGGAGTCACTTTCGATCAATCGGGAAAATGATTTTCTATATGTCACTTATATTGTAACTATTATATCTATTTAGGTTGTCGTGATGTTTCTGAATCTCTATAGCCTCTCTGTACTTCCTTGGGAAATACAAGGTAATCGTAGCTATTGTTGTTGTTTTATCAAATATTTGATGTCCTGTTTCAATGCTATGTTCTATGCTGACTGTGCGACGTGTTTTAATCTGACATCATGTTGATATTCTTTTATACGTACGTTGAAAGTACGTTCTTTCATAGCTTCCCTTTTGTGTCTGTAAAGGATGGATCACTCCAAACGAAAGTGTTCTCGCTTCCTGCATTACCAACATTCTTCTACTTTACGAGGTAAATTTTCTCTTCTCTGTAAAATTTTCAGGTTTCCTGCAACTTGAAACCCTCATCTTACGATTCCCAAATGTTTTATTCTGTTCTTTAATCAGTTTTCCGTTAAAATCAGTTTTTCCGTTAAAATAGAAAAATTACTATTTTCCGCACAAGTCCTCTTCCTTGCCGTAGCCATCCATCTCCCCGTTGCACTTTCAGAATTTAAAGATTCCGCTGTTCTGCCACACTTTCATTGCCCACCAGCACTCGACTCTCCGCCATTACAGCAACGAACGATCCGAAGAACTGTTTTTATCCAGAACGAGACTTCAAAATGTCGCGCTAACGGCAGTCTCAATGACGTTTCGCGATAAACGGAAGAGCTGCGCGCGAAATAACCATACTTCACTAAAAAGAATGGAACTTTATTATGCAAATGTACAAATGGTTCGTCGCGGACACACGTCGGCCACCGTAGTCCGCGAAATAACAAATCACAATCACAACAACACAATGCGTAATCCAAACATCAAATGACACGTCGTTAAGGAACGATCCTCTCTTTCAAAATATTGATTTTCGAAGTATTGATTTTTCCGGGGCAACAATGAGCGGATCGCCGTTCAGTCGCAACAATGTTATAAATTAAACTTGCGATTTTTATATAAAAATATAACAGATCTCCAATTAATAAATGTTATCACATTGTCATATGCTTTAAATAGTTTCAACATCAATATTCTTACATATGCAATTCTTGTAGATAATTTAATTATATATATAAAGTTGTGAAGGTTACATGTTATATGAATTTTTATTGTCATGTTTTATGTGAGAAATGTTTATAAATTTATATATTTTATTTGTCCGTTTATATATTTGTTGATCGTATTAAATACATAAGATATTTGTTCGAAATACATTTTTTATATTTGGTATAATCATTTATACACAATTAAATAAGACATATGCATTAGCTAAAATTAAGAATATATATTTATAAATAAATTTTTAATTTATTTATAAGTATATATTCTTATTTTTTATCATAAACTTATTATTTACAAAGGGTCTAAAACCTCTAATTAAGCTCTATATATGATCCATGAAAGTTTCATAAAACATCCGTTCATCAATACAATCTCCATGAGACGTCTACATGGACATCTAATGGAGGTCTAATAGACCTCCATTAGAACTCCATCATGGAAGTAACATGGATCTCTATTAGAGGTCCATCTGACTTCCATTAGTGTCGGTCCACAATAAGTATTTAATCTTTAAGTCGTAAGAAATTGACCAATCATAGTCGATTATTCTTTTCATATTCGATTATAATTGGTCAATTTCTTACTTCTTAAAGTTTAAATCATCTATTGTGGACCGACACTTATGGAGACAAATGTCGCATGAAGACTATGGAGGTTATGTGGACCTCCAATGGAGTCATATTCCGGGATATGTAATATATACCATATATTACATTAAGAATAAATGTTCATATTATGTATAAATTTATTATTTTTATATATAAATAATAATTATATATAAATAAGTAATTAATTGTATAAATAATTTAATGTTTTATATGAATAATAATTGAATGTAATATAAATTTAATGTTGTATATGTTATACATAAACTTAACGTTACATATTTGTGTTATTTATCATAATAATATAAAATTCAATTATATTTATTTAAAGTTTTTTAGCCTGTAACACAATATAAAATTAAATAATAATGAATTAAATTAAACTTTATGATGTAATATATTTTTTTAATGTGCAGAACAAAAAAGAATACAAAAAATTCTTTAAATAATGTATATCATATAAATAAATGAAGAAATTTAAATGCAACAGCAATTAACTGAAAATCATAATATACGTGAATTATAGTTAAGTTTTTTTTAACGAAAAGGGGCATTGATCGCAGTCGATATAACATATAAAGAGTGAATGAAGTAGCAGCTGTTTTTTCCACTACGGCAGACGGTGAAATTCCGGAAACTTATGTGACAATTTATAATAAAAATAATAAAACATTACAACAGATCAATATGATGGATCCAAATGTAGAACCATGGATTTATCCATTGTATTACCCATACGGTAATTCATCGAGGTTGATATAATAATTTACAATGTAAATAGTAATAAATAAATAAGTAGAACTGCATATATAAAATATCGAATAGCTGTACGTGATAATTTTAATATTTTTATTATGGGAAGGCGATTATTTCAGCAATGGCTGGCAGATAATTATAATTATTAAAATTGAAAAAGATCAAATTAATTATTGTAAACAAAATTAAAAACAATTACGAGCTGAAACTTATCAAGAATTAATGAATTATTTGGCAAATGCTGCAAATAATAGTGATGCTCACATTGGAAAAATGATTATACTTCCATACTTTCCAGACGTTTGTTCTCAATGCAATGAGCAGAATATCTAAAATCGACGCATAAAACAACTTTAAGATATCTTTAAGAATTTCTTAAAGAAATTCTTAAAGAAACATCGTTAAGATATAAAGAACTCTTGAAATATAAGAAATATAAGAAAGATAAGAAACATTGTTAAGATATAAAGAACTCTTGAAAGATATCTTGAATTTTATCTTTAATGTTGTTAGAATTAAAATATTCTGTTCACTGGAGTTG
>NW_011933496.1:27347-39535 GCF_000187915.1 Pogonomyrmex barbatus
AGATATAATAGACTTGCTTTTTATATATATATATATATGTATATAAGAATATTTGTCTTATTGTCATTTAAGATTAATTTTTTTCTGTGTAATTCGCAATATAAGTAATTTTTCCAAATTTATATAAAGTTTCCTTAAATAAAGAAAAGTTAGTAGACACCTAAAATCCCGTCTGCCATCTATTATTCTATTGTTAAAAAAATGTTTATTCTTTCTCTTCTTCTCTTCTTTTCGAAATTAAATCTCCTAATTAACGGCTCACGCACGGAAATTAAGGCAGGCCTCGTCTCGTTTCAATGTCCCATTTTAAAGACGGCCACTTCCCGACTTTATTTGCATCCAGAAATGTCATTCAGAAATGTTTTTCCTTTTTGCGGGAGAAGCGCACAATCGAAATCGTACCCGCTCGGGGCGCAAAAGTCGACGGTAAAAGGGCAATTGTGCAACGTATGTAATGATGCGGCAACGGCATACGTGACGTGCCTGCTATCGGAGGAGATGGATGCTAAAAAAGGCGAAAAGAATGCAACGGCGACTCGTTACGCTACTCGGCCCACGTTTAACGTAATTCGTCCGCTCGCGCATTCCGCGCGTGCCTGCCGCGTCGGCGTCAAAACAAGGTTGGCTCTCCCCTTCGATGTCGTTTCCCTCTTGCGTGGGCACCCCTTTCAATTCCCTATGCACCTGATCGATCGCCGATCGTGGGTGTTACGAATGCATTCGCGCTCGCAAAGTGCTTTTTCCCCTGGAGATATTTTCAATACACGATTCGCGTGCGCGTCTTCTGCCTATTTCTACCGTGCAGATTAATATCGCGCTAATGCGAGATTTTAATCTCAATTTAATTTTTCGTTTCCTCTTTTTAATTATAAAAATTAGAATTAAAGATAAATTAAGTCGAAATTACAGTTAATAAAATAGAATTAATTATAATAATAAGATTAATAGAATAGAAATGAGTTTAGATATTAGGAGGTGATTTTTGAACAATCATCAATTAAACTCGTCAAATAATACAGTATTTTGTTTATACGAATGAGATAAATTTATATATATAAATTTTTTGTCATTTTATAAATGAAAAAAAGATTAAACTAGTATCGATGTATTATATAGCTGGAAATCTTATTTTAAGTCCTAAAATCTGTCAATTTTAATCATTAATTAATTAATGTCGATAGGAAAGTCATTCTCAGATGTTTCAAAATAAAATGATACGATATAACAATTAAAATATATTTAAGTAAATAAGTATATAATACAAAAAATAAAAAAATAAGATAATAATACAAATAATAAAAAATATAAGATAATAATACATTTTACATGTTTTTGAAACTTGTTTTGAAACTTAACCAAACGAATAGTTTGGAATACACTTTGAAGCGCATTCTAAATATCCTAATTCTTCGTAAGTTTCAAAACAGCGGAAGTGGAAGTCTTCCTGCTGAAATAGGACAAGGGTGCATCCATGTATAAAACGATATGCGTGACACATATATCTATATGTGGGACGCGCAGTAAATTCCCTTTATCGCTGCCAGGAAAGCTACGAGGGTGAAAATGAAGCTGGACGATCGCCAGAGTCACGTTTTGTCATCCAATTTTCATTCGCTTATGGATCTTACCGTAAGAGGCGAAGACTTCCGGCGCCTTGTCATACCACGTGTTCTACTTAACCGATCGAGTTACACGAGTGGTTTCCATGTGGTGCTACCTACATGATAGTATAGGAAATAAACCCATTTGCTGAGAATATTCAATCCTTTTTGTAAGGCAAAAAATTGAAATTTTTGCTGAACTGCACGTTTTTTTTTGCCACTTAATATTTTTCTTGATGCTTAAAGCTGAATAAATTCAGCTTTTTTTTTGACGTTAGCGTCAAAAAAGAGGTCACGTGATTGACTTAACGCTAGCATCAGAGTAGAGATTCGATGCGTTTTTATTTATGAATTTTCTATGCCGTGCATATATTTATTGTATGTCAATTGTTTCTTGTATTATGTGACATATAAAATTGTAAATAGAGAATTATATTTTAATAAGAATTATAGATTGCCCGACTAAAAGAAAGATTACTTTTCTTGCATAAAGTATTTGTAGAAATTAAAATAAAACTTTTTGTTAAAAAAAAATAATTTTTTATACTATAACAGATCTTTTTATTTAACGGCCTTTGAATTTTTTCCGCATTCTAATTTTTTTAAACATTTTTTGCTATTAAATAGAACGAAATTGTTATTATATATAAATTATTTTATATAATTGTTATTATTATTTACTATTATTATTTCTTTCCATTCCTTTGACATTATATTAAAAGTTCATTATCTATGTTTATATGACGTGTTGGTAATAAAAATTGTTAAACATAAGATCTTTGGATTTTTTTTTATTTAAACGAGATTAAATAATAGAGATCATGATTAAGTCTTACAAGATAATAGGAGATGATAAAATCAAAAGAAGAGATATAATAGTATAAAATGACCAAAATATGACTAAAATACTTTTATGAATACTAAATTATTGTATGGTGGTACCCAAATTCTGATACAATTTTTTTGTCATTATATCCGTTTCTATCCGTGCATTTTGTTTTATTTCATCAATAAAGTCTTATCTCTAAAGAGTTGTGTTGAAAAATATTAGAAATTTGACAGAACTTATTGCGTTCATCATCAATTTTAGATGTTTTTCAAATTTCAAAAAAAGGATAAATGTTATTTATATAACAAAAAACACATTAAGATGTAAAACAATGTACAAAATTTATATAAATTTATAAAAAGTATTGTTATCAAGCGTGTAAAATTTTTTATAAATAAATAATTTGAATATCTTTTTTGTAATAAAAAATATTATTTATTATTATTTATTATTATTTAAAAGATACAAAAATATATTTCTATATTTCCTTCAGTTGCATTACAAAATTAAAAATACGAAATTCGCATATTTGGAACATTTTTGATAAATATACAGTTGAATTGAAGACCATAGTGGAGATAATAATTAATATTATTATCCTTTTTTTCGCAGTTTAAAGTCGAAAAGTTGTTTAAAATTTTGTTTTGTATTTCATTTTTATATTTTTTAAATTTTGTCATTTACACATTAACTATACGCGAAAAGAATAGTTTTGCTAGCAATCTAAAAATTTGGCTAGACACAAATTTAAAAGTAATTTTTGTTGAATCATCAAAATAGTTATGTAGTACATTTGAATATAATAATAATACTGCAAAAATTTTTAATTTTCTAACAATTAATTTGAATATCGTATATAATAATTTTGACTGCTCAACAGCTGCTGACTGCTTATTTTTAGATTTCTCAGTAAAAGTATTCCTTCCGTGTAAACACTCTAATGATTGCGCAATAAAATATTCGAGGAAAAATAAAAATAAGCTACAAACTAAATTAAGATTAATAAAACTTGTATATATTAGAAAAAAAATTTAATGTTTCAGCAAAATTGTTTAATAGAACTATTCTTTAATAACAGCCAAATGTTTTGTTTTATATAACAAAATATTTAGTTATGCAAAATATATTTCTGCAAAATATCTCTATATAAAAAAAATATATATTTCTCTACTTTGTAAATAAAATTTCGTATAAGTGAAACTATTATGTTCGTCAATATGAATCTATAAATGATTGTGTAATGTAATTAAACCATGTATGTAGTTAAAGTTGTCACTATGTAAAGAAAAAAAGACGAAAAAAAATTTATTTAATATAATAAAAAATTTTGTTAATATCTTTTGATTGTTGTAACAAAGAATTAATAGTAATAAGAACAAAATATAAATAACAAAAATATTTGTATTATAAGAATTATAGTTTATATTAACTTTTCTTAAATGGTTTTATTCGATATATTTACTGAAATTACAAAACTACAAAAACTACAAAACTACAAAATCGAACTACAAAATCGAACCAAATTACTGTGTCGCTTCAGTAAAATTTTGATTCACAGAACAAAATGTTTTTCCTAGAGTATGTTACATATGTAATTTGATATGAGTTTGATATAAATGGAATAAAATAGCGAAAGCTAAAGCTCATTCTTTGTTTACTTTGTTTATCTCTAAATTACAGAAAAATTATTTTTATCTCTATCAAGTAAAGGGAGATAGAAATAACTTCTTGACAAGAGGAGTCAGCATCTATTCTATTCTGGATGTAAGATAAAATTTCCCGGGGAAGCAATGGGGAAACTTTCCTACAACGTACTTCGTATACGTTATACCGTAACGATGGCACACAATACGAATGGCGAATAGGGTAAGAGGGGTGATAGACTCATCTAGAAAGAAAGATCGAGATTGTCGTGACTATCTACTTTCATATTTATTGCCGTTCTTGTGTGGAGAACTAGTATCTTTCAGTTTATTCAAGCGTCGTGCGCGAAATAAGCAAATCGCACAATTTGGCAGGAACATTTCAAATATCAAATACTTAACAATTATCAAATACTTAACTAATAAGATTAAAAATTTGTTAAAGCTTCTTTCCCTCTCTTTCTCTTTCCCAAAAAATAAAAAAAGTTTTGTCCATTATTAAATCATTATTGAAATAATACTTATTCCGCATTGCGGAGAAGTTTCTTCTTGTAATAACCTTCGGACATAATCGATAACGAACGGGTGATGAGGAATCGTATCGCGTGGAAATAAAATTCGACGACTCTCCCACATCGGAGGAAGTTACGTCTTCACCATTAAGACGGAGTATTGCCTCCGTAAAGGAGCGGCCAAAGAGGGACGTCGAGAGTGGGAGGGTAAAAGGATGCCCGGGACGTCGGGCGAGGTGGAGACGAGATTTTATGGGGGATTCTCGGGTGCTGAAACCAGCGGCGATGATCATAAAAAAAAACTAGGCGCCCGCGGGACCGGGATAGGGATGTGTTTTGCCAAAAGCTGGGAAGCGTCGCGACGGCGCCAGGGGGTCTGGAGCCAATGTCCCGGGCCCTCACGGGCTGTCTCCCGTCTCTCCCTCTTCATCTCCCTCTCCCGGTTCTTGTCAATTCCGGGCGACTTCCCATCCTCGGGAAACCTCGCCCCGAAAACTGGTTCGCCACGAGCGCATTTTCGGCGACCACGCCAACGCCAACATTTAGATATCCTCGTGCGCTGATTACGTCGTTCGCAGTTACAGTGAAACGAACATTGTGGCTCTTTGTCGGAAAAATCCGCAAAGTTTGTGAACAAGGATAAATTGATCCTTAATCCGTTAGACAAACAATTATTCCAGTCATGTTTTCTGACATATAAATAAGACCATTGAAGAGGATGACGATGTAACTTTGTAAAATCCGGACGTATACTTCTTGTTTATTTAAGATTGTCAGTAAAACTTTCTGCGTTGACGATTCCTAAAATGTCTACAAAAGTAACTTATATATAATTTTTATTTTTTTATTTTCTTGTTTACACGAATATATTATTTCTGCAGATTTTTTTTATTTAAAAATTATATTTATTTACAAATAATGTATCTTATATTGTTAATTTTTTGCAGATATATATTAAATTTATATTTCAATAAATATATATTACATATAATTTTAAAATAAATATATTTTATATATGATTTTACTGAAATATTCAAAACTTTAGCCAGATACAAATCTGAAAATAATTTTCTTAAGCCAACAAAATAATTATATATCATATTCTAATTGATTGCTGGAATATAAAAAATTATTGCAGTATTATTATCATATATTTAAGCATACATTTTTAAATATATGAAATAAACATTAAAAAAAAATATACGCACACATGCGTGTGTGTGTGTGTGTGTGTGTGTGTGTGTGTGTGTGTAAAAATAAATAAATATATATAAGATAAAAGTATTACTCTTTGAACATAGTTCTAGATAATTATTTTAATAACTCAAATAAATTATTTTCAGATCTATATTTGACTAAATTTTTAAATACTTTAAAATCATTTTTTGTTGTTGTACATAGGACAATAAAATTCGGCGTAATATAAAACGCTATTTTCTTTTGTAAAATTTATATGCTAATGCTAGCGTATGACGATAATACATTCAATGAAAATTCAAATTGCAATTTCACGCCGAAAAGGATAATCTGAAAATTCGCAAATGTGAATTGCTGCGGAACGCAATCTTCTATTGAGATGATTTATGACCGAGCTGACGTCAACCCGCGGAATAAATTCGCTGAAATAAATTCATTTCTATGAAAGGCTTCGATCGTTTGTAGCTGCGGCTGCGGCCCAATGGCGTCTCTTCGAAACGTTCTAAGAAACGAACTTTGTGAGAATAGGAAGCAAATATTTCTGTTACATGAAATAACTACTGTCGGGAAGTGTGATATATTATTCATAAATCATACCGTATCTTCCTCGTAAAATAGTTTCTCTATCTCTATTGGAGGGATAAACTTCAGAAACTGTCATACAACTTCGAAGGCGTAGAATTTCGTTGCCATGATATACGGAGTCGAATACAAATCTTTTTAATAAATTAATATTGTATTATAGTCTTAGTCTTAAATTATTGTATTATAATCTATAAATCGGAAAGAACAATTTTGTTTGAAATATCTAAAAATTTAGATATAGATATGAAAATAAATAAATAAATTTTATTAGATCATAATTACATACGAAATAATTACATTAAATAATTATTTTACGCAAGGCGTTTAATTAATTACTACAAAAAATAAAAAAAATTTTTGCAGTATTATTGTCATGCTTAAATGTTCTATATAATAATTTTGATAGTCTAATAAAATTATTTTCAGATCTGTAACCGCTCAAATTTTTAAAAACTTTAGCAAAACTTTAGTCTTTCTTTCTCTGTAATTGTATTAATAATACATAGAAAAGCATTGCTTAAATAAGACGTATAAAACATTTATCAAATGTTAAGACAGTTAGATGGAAAAAACGATTTTGTTGGAATATCTAAAAAGTTAAATATAGACTAAATGTAGATTTAAAAATAATTTTATTGGCTCAAAATTGTTATAGATAGCGTTTTAATGAATATGATGGTAATACTATAAAATTGTTTTATATTCTAGTTTATCAGTAACCAATTTAAACGTTTTACATAATTATTTTGATGCTACAACAAAATTATTTTTCAAATTTGTATTTGTCCGTATTTTTAAATATCTTAGCAAAACTGTTCTTTTGTAACTCTTATTCTCTTGTGTAACTCTTGTGTAACTCTTATTTTTCATGCAAACAGCTGCATTCACCGATGACACTTGCGCTCGTGCAACATTAATTTTACTCGTGTTTAGATGTTTCTACCTCATATAGTTTATGGCTGTTCTCCCCGCGGAGAAGAAAGGGCACGGATACATGAAACCCTAAAAAGAGGACAATAGAACGAGACCTTACGGGCATAGCCGAGGATGATTTGACAAACTCTCGATCGTGTACGCTGGGGTTGTTCAACGAAAAGCTACGAGATAGCATCGAGCACGAGCATCGAAATCACCATAAAAAATCATTCGTGTCTAATGCGCGGATAGTAGCTGCATTTGTTGAATTGTGCATTCGAAGGGAATTAAACCGTAGTGTTTCATCTCCGTGATTTCTCGTTGTTTCATATTCTATCGATGGGAATCATCCCGTATATAAATCGCAAAATGTTATGGAAATCTCTTTCCTTTTTTCTTGAAAATTTTATTAGAAATTAAACCCATAAAGATGATTAAAAAATAAAACGAGAAGAATATAAAAATTCTTTAAATCTAAAATTAAAAGCATTGATTAATAATCCTAAAATATACTTTATTTTTAACAGTTTTAAAAAATATTTTGCAGTATCTTAGGACGTGTCTTTTAAAGTATCTATTTACACACACACACATATATATATATATATGTATATATATATATCACATTGTATATACATCACATTCGCAAAAATTTATATTGGATTTTAATTGGATTTTTCTGATTAATACTGATTCTACAACAATTCATGGAAAATTGTCCATGATACCGAACGAAGATATCAATTAACCCTCGATCCGATTTCACCCTGTCTAGAAGACGAACAACGGATATTCGAGGGTGCATGGAGGCCCATTTCTCGACCCTGACGACACCCCTGTCGGCGTTTCCGGCATCCGGTTCCGGCGATTTTTATGCGGAGGGGTAGAACGATGATTCCACGGAATCTGAAAAGTCAGTCGAGCGAAAACGGCGGGCACGCACAAGGAGGGTTGACTCTGATGACAGAAGAAAGGGAAGAAAAACAGTTATTGTGTGCGTGGGAGAAAAGAGCCAGACAGAGAGATAGATGCAAAGAAAGAGAGAGAAAAAAGGAGAGCGACGCCGAAACGATACGTCGTCGCATCCGCCCTCGGTTCGAGAATCACAGGGTATCATTTGTCAGAAAGGGCGCACGTGACGCTCACATGAAATTTCACCGGAAACTCGTCGTTTGCTGGACAGAAGCGGTGATGCGAAGCTCGCGTCGCCATCTTAGAATCGCATTTTCTGGAATATTGTGAAATAAATTTCTGTCGGATATGGCGCTTATTTTGAAGGTAGAAAAAAAACATGGACATATCTAACAGAAGAGTTTGAGAGATTCAAATCCCTCCCCCGAAATTAAAAAAAGGTTTAAACAAAATTAAAGTTATGATTTACAAAATCTAATATTTTTCTTATTCAAAATCAGGAACAAGGAGATATTCGAAGCTCTAAAATATTTAAAGAAGCAATTTATTAACACAAAGAATTATTATTTATGTGTTAACAGAATTGATAAACTTCCTTTTATACATCTCCCGAAAAATGATCCTGGATATGCTATGCAAAAAAAAAAGAAATTTCTTAAAAGCACTTTAAAACGTTTTATTCTCTCGTAATTTGAAATTTTATCTGTATTTTTATATTTTATTTTCAATGAAAAATTCTATTGACAAGTTTCAGAATAACAAGAAAATTTATCTCGATGAAAAGATATTCTGCAACTAAAAAGCTATTCTGTTGTAATCCATTCTGTTGTAAACGCTTGTAATAAAAGAATGTATCGAATGTAAAAGCATTAGAGAATTAAGTTGTAATTTATGTTGCTGACGAAATATATGATGCTGTATTCGTTTCGCGCGAAATAGAGCCCCCGGGGTTAATTAAATCAGTGATAATCGGTCCGCCGCCACTCATTCCATGCCATTAAAATTACAGTCTCAATTTGGCACACGTGTCGCCCATAATTTGCCCCGTTGAATTAACCCACGTATAAAGAACTTATATATTATAATTAGATTAAGTGTCATCCACTCTGAAACAATGCAAATTCTTTGAATCCCTGCGATAAAGCATTCGGAGTTGTCAAACGAGAAATTTAAAATCTTTGATTGTTGCAAAATAATAAATAGTTCATAAGTATAATTAGTATATTTAGTATAAAAAATATTAAAAGTTATTTAATATTTTATAACAAGTAACTAAATTTTATAATAATTTTAAAATAATGTGATGTAATATTGTTTCTTGTAATATTTAAATATCAAGCAGTCATCTTTGACTGATTCTCTCTTTTCAAATTAATATTTTTTTTCTAATATCAAAAATAGGATTTTTAAATTTCCTGATTTAGTATTTCATTAGAATAAAACATTCAAATATATAATAAAAAAAGTAAATTTGAAATTATTGAAAAAACAGTATATTTCAAAATCGTATCTTTAATACGAAAAAAAAAATAATAATTAAAAGATAAAAATAATTAAAAATTATTGCTAGGTATTTCTACTAAAAGTAATTAATTTTGCAAGATACATGAAGTGAAACGAACGAGTTATGCAATATTTTTTAATTACATTTTTCCATAATTAGGGTATTTTCTTGTACTTGTTTCTTGTACTTTTCGTGTACTTGTTTAAAAGATTATGCAGAAAAAATGATTTAAACTATATAATATAAATATTTATTGGAATATCAAAATAATTATATAAAGACATTCAAATTGATTGCTAGAATATCAAAAATTTTTGCAGTATTATTATTATTATTATTATTATGCTTAATGCTTATTATCTTGCATAATTATTTTGATAATCTGAATAAAATTCTTTTCAAATCTGCCAAATTTGTACATGTTTTAGTAAAATCGTTTCTTCCATGAACTTCTTTCAACTATTTGGAGTTCAATGCAGAAATTATTCCAAACTATTTATTTGTATTTAAAAGGACGTACACGTAAATTTCTACGCACATGCATTACAAACATGCATTGAACTAGATATCATTCGTGACGACGATGATGATAATAAAACGTTAGTTAACAAGCCTCCTGGGGACCAAAAGAGGAGTTAACGGTCGGCGCGAAAGTTATGGCGGCGGTGTGTTAACTACCGGGGTACTTAACTGTCTTCCCCCTAACATTTAAATCGCACCGAACATTTGGCCGCGCAGTGCATTAGTCCTGGTAGAACGATCACGGACACATGCGAAGGGATGCGCATACCGGGTATACCGGGTGTAGACTTAAGTAATGAACACGTCGCACAGAGGGGACGCGAATATTAAATTACACATGCCTGCGTGCACGTTGCATGTTGTCATCACGACATTTTGTAGTGAGTTACCAAATCGTGATTCATTTGAAATACGAAAAATGCATACGTAAAGCACGAAACGTTATATTAACGAAATGATAAAACGAATACATATATAGTTAAAAAAGATTCTTTTTAAAAATCGTCACATCTATCGCCATCAATGAAATATTTTATTCCTTTTTATTCTTTTTATTTATATTATTTATTAATTTATTTTAATGACGTAGCGTGAGCAATATGACTTAATTATGATAAAACAAAAAAAAAGATAATTGCCATAAATTAATTAAAACCTTAACCTATGTTGAGTACAATGTCAATCAAATGTTTCCAATTTGATTTGGTCAAATCATAATGTCATTAGGACACATTCGATACAATACATTCTCAGTTAAATCGGCTGCAAACGCTCGAGAACTTGACGGTCAGCGTGTACACAAATGGCGGAAATTCTATCACATCATTGCTTCGCATTTTCACGAGGCCCGCGTCCAATTTGTACAATGTATAGCCGGGGGAATGGGTCACCCTCTAGACTCGCTGGCCGCGCACCCCATAAATATCTAGAAACCACATAAACTGACCATTGTGAGTGCTCGAGACGCACTCGCGTCCTTTTGCAGACGACCCTCCTGCTGAGAGAGTCCTGCGTGGGCCCAGACAAAACTTGCTTTATCCTTAAAGCTAGAGCGAGCAACGCCCACTGAGAGTACTCTAGTAGCTCTAGAGTACACAGACTACCCCCCCCCCTCCGATCATCGGACCAAGGAGTACCGTTCACATCAGATTACCGCTTAAGTGGCTCGATACTCTTCCCTTAAGTGGCGGCTTAATCTCGTATGTGTTTTCCCATACCGCACTGCTCATTTAACTCTTGTGCACTCGAATACACTGAAACTGCAAAAGAATTATAGATATTGACTTCGATACACATAGAAAGAACAGTTTTTGTTGAAGTATCTAAAAATTTGTCTGGATACAAATCTGAATAATTTTATTAGATCATTAAAATGATTATCTAGACATAGAAACAAATGTTTAGTTTTGCTGACAAATCTAAAAATTTGGCTAGATACTTGGCTAGATTATCTGAAAATAATCCATCAAAATTATAACGTAGAAGCTTTTAAACATGATAATAATATTGCAAAAATTTTTTATCTTTTAATAATTAATTCGAATATCATATGTAATAATTTTGAAGAACTCAACAAAATTACAGATTTGTATCTAGCCAAATTTTTACACAGAAAGAATAGTTTTGCTGAAGTATCTAAAAATTCGATCAAATTTTACTGATCTAAATTATTTTATTGAAGGACCTAAAAAAATTTAGACCGAGATTTAAAAATAATTTTAAATTATCAAAATTATTACATAGAATTAAACATGATGATAATACTGTAAAATTATTTGATATTCTAGTAATTTGAATTATTAATATATCTTACTTATTTCGATATTTCAACAAAATTATTTTCAAATCTGTATCTATTTAAATTTTTTTAGATTCTTTTTGCTAAAGAATCTAATACACACACACACACACACACACACACACACACACACACACACACACACACACACACACACACTATATATTATT
>NW_011933496.1:62025-87856 GCF_000187915.1 Pogonomyrmex barbatus
TCAATCATGTAAACTTTTCCCCCTAAAGGCGGAAATGTGAAAAGTGAAAAGTTCACGTGAACTTACGATCATATACGATTTTGCGGAATCATGTAACTCTCTCAAACGTGAAAACGTGAAATTTTTCACGTGAACTTTTTCACCATGTACCTTGATGGCGGAAAGGCGGAAATCTAGGGAATTATTAAGTATGCTTCGGAATTAAAGAATATTAGGGCTGCATTAGTGTCAGTTCACAATAAATATTTAATCTTTAAACCGTAAGAAATTGACCAATCATAGTCGATTATTCTTTTCATATTCGATTATAATTGGTCAATTTCTTCTTAAAGATTAAATCACCTATTGGACTGACACTTAGGATTAAGTGTACGTAGTACATATACAATTGGTTATTAAAAGATTATATAATATAATAAGATTATATAATATAATAGTATATAATATTGTACCAATAAAATAATTTTCATTAGCTATAAAACTGATGAAACTATCATGATTTCATAATTTTACTTTCCACGTATCTAAATTACATACATAATCGCTGTACGTGAAAAGTTTCACGAGAAATGTCAAGGTTTGAAAAATGAAAAGTAGAAAGTGAAAAATGAAAAATGAAAAATTTCGCGTAAAGTTACATGATGAGTCCCAGATCAAAGGTGCCAACAGAGAATGAAGCTACTGTATCTATTTATACTGTGGCAGTACTTTCGGAGTACACTGCTTTCTATATCGGAACGCTTATTCGTAGTACTGACAGTACTCGGAGTGAATAAAGGAACACACCCCAAATTGACACGTAAGGGAAGGAAGGAAGGACATTTTTTTCTTCGTCGATTGCGATACCGCTTTATTGGCTCGTGGATTTCAGTCGGATCCGATCGCCATCTGATTCGCGTCGATGATCAATGGCACACCCATGTCCAAGATGGCGTCGCTCGTTGACAATTACGAGCAGCAGTACGCCGTTCTGACAGCTGACATCACCGCGAAAATCGGCCGGATAAGGGTTCAGAGCGGCGGTAAGGAACACCCTCGGGGCCCACCGATTGTGGGACGTCGCGGGGTGCGTCTCGCGCGACGTCCGACGCTACCGTTGTGCGGAGTCGATGTTAAAGAGCAATAATCGATATACGTGACGTAATTTGCAGGTGAGAAAAGGGCCTTCATCCAGGATGTGGACCGGCAGATTGAAGAGGCGCAAGAGCTGGTAATTGAATTTACGTTCATCTTAATTAAAGCGACGAGCGAAGAGTCGCTACGTCACAATCCGCCGACTGTCAAATAATCTGACGTAATGTGGGGGGTTAGAAAACAATTAATTTGTGTCTTGCGGTCACACATCTGTCACTTCTATGGTTTTTTAACTGGAGACTGCTTGATATTTTGACGAATGTCCGAGTTAAATATTTTTTTTTTAATGATCTTATATTTTTGATGATTCTCTAGTTCTTGATTAGACGATTTGCTTACTGTCGAAATATTGCTGGTTGTGTTTTTTTTGCGTATTATTAGTAGCTTAATCGTTGATTAGAAGTTAATAGAAAAATCCCTTAAACTAGTATTATTGTTATAGCATTCAATATTATTCCGAAATATGTTACAATTTAACGCTCGAATTTAGACAGCTATTTTATATTTTATTTCTTTTGGCGAGTTGTGAACAATAAATTAATTGCATTGATTACTCTGAATTTTAATATTTTTTTGAACTCAAGAGTAAAACAGATGAAAATTCTAGTATTTTTTTATGTGATTTGGAAAAAGAATTTTTGACAAGAGATTTTATTTTCTTGATAGAGTAAAATAATAAGATATTTAATATGCGAATAAATGAAGCAAATTTTTTGTGCCCAGTATTTTCATTTTTTTCTTTCTTATTTGAAAAACAATCTCTGAGAGAACGCTAATCTGAAGGTGGAACTATACTTACAATTTGTATGATTCTCCTTGTTAAAAATTGAGACAAGATACATTATGATATATACACTGTGTCTCTTTTAGTGTCAATAAGTGAAGATCTTATTGCTTTAATCTCTTAAAGCATCTCTTTTGCTTTTGTATGTGAATCTAATTTATAATTTAATTTCATCAAAGTGTTGAGACAAAGTATTGAGCTAATTGTTTTTTAGTACGTTTATTATGAAAATCTTGAGCTTTCCAGATTCAAAGATACCCAAAAATTCAAAGATAGAAATATTTAATTTTTTTATTTAATTTAATAGATTTTTGGAAGATTTAAATTTATGGATTATTTACAAAATTTTAAATATCAAGTTATGAAAAAAGATAAGAGATTTTAAGGAAAAGTTGATTTCAACTGAAGTGATAAAATTAAGATAGTACTTATATAGAGAATTTAGTAAGTAAAGATTGATAAAATCAAGATTATTTTCTTTGTTTAATTTTGTCTACGCTCTGTTATGTAAATATTTATCTAACCAGAAAGTTATTTGTAATTTACAGTTGGAGCAAATGGAATTGGAGGTTCGTGGGATGAGTGGAACAGCTCGCGATCGTTTACGCGGTCGCGTGGAGAGTCACAGGGCAGAGTTGAAACGCTTAACGCAAGAATTCCAAGTAGCGAAGAAACCAAAGGAGGATGTCACAGAGATCACAGTAGAGGAGCCTTGGGACAATAATGTAACGGAAGACCAAAGGAAAAGACTATTAGATGCATCCGAAAGAATAGAACGATCGGGACGAACGTTACAAAATGGTTATCGTATGGCGCTAGAAACAGAGGAGATCGGCTCTCAGGTGCTGAAGGAGCTTCACGAACAGCGAGAAACGATACAACGAAGCAGAGGGAGGGTAGGTAAAGTTGTACGAAGATTCACAAATTTATATTTAATAAGAAAGAGCGAGTCGCGATAACGATGCCCTCTGTTTCAGTTACGTGAAACGGATGCGGAATTGGGACGAGGGTCTCGGTTGTTATCAGGAATGATCTTTCGGAGCCTTCAGCAGAGAGTTATCTTGGCAGGAGTAGCGTTAGTACTTATAATTGTCGCGTGCATTGTGATATACTATAGTTTTAAGAGTTAAAGAATAGACATTATCTTCGGCCAGAGCCACCAAATGTGGTTTGGAAGTCGTATTTATTATCAGACTTTAAAATGTTATTTCTATCAAATTGCGAAGTAATTCTGTATTGTATCGTCTATCCAATCTTCGAACTTGTTTGTCACATTTTGCCTCGAGACACAGTCTTCGCTGTATGTCTACTATTTTCTCATCAAATTGATCAGTTCAGTGATTGATGATCTCTTATTTAAAGCCAATATGCCAACAAGACTCAAGCGAGCAAGCAAAACCGGCAGAATGTTACTAAACAAGAACAAAAGATTCCGTGCAGTGTTATATAAAAAGTCTTGTATAAAAAAATATTGACCCATTCTCGTAAAGGTAAATTTTAAGACGGTTTCACGATTCTTTTCCATTTCCGCGAATTTAATTAGTATTAACTGAACTAGTGAACGCGATGTATCAAATGCGATTATTTTCATGCACGATGGAAAGAATCGTAAAACCGCTTGAATATTGTTATCCGAGCAAAATCCGGAATCGTAATAAATAGTTAACATTGCCCTGCGTTCGAGTTTCTAAAGATATTCCGAACCACAAAATATATTCAACAAGAAATGTATTTATTAATATTCAAGGTATTCAACGTTGTTGTACGCGCCAAATTATCGGGCACGTTGAAATATTACCTCTTCATGTTCGAGTTAACTATGTAATTGTTGTGATTTTGACCTGAATCGTAATCGGGTAAGTTCACTGCGATGGACTCTATCAGTTAAAAATGCATTCTATAACTTTGTCTCTTACATGAGAATAACAACAGTCACTGTGTACATTACTGAGGTATGCGTGGGTTTAAGGATCGAATTGTAAATACAATCCATCACCGAAAGTATCAAAGGATGCTTGTAATTGAGAAAAAGAGAGAAATTAGACGCGCCTAATAATAATTTCTTTTATTACATGTTATATTATCATTTAATTAGCCTAAACGGTGCTTTTTCTTTTGTCTCTGCGTCCCTAATATGTACCTGTGAAAATGATAATATAATAAAAGTATCGAGGGTTAACGAATATTTGATGAAAGTAGTGACTTCGGTGAAAGAACGGCGACGAAGAAAGGCGCTTTGCTTCCATCTCGTACCATCGAACGTATTTCCTTGCGTTCAGTGCTGGTGCGGATGAACGATAGCACGGTCGCTCAGTCTGGTCAGTCCAAGTGTTGATAGAGATCTTCTATCTGTGGCTTGAAATACGCTTTCAATTGAGGCCGTTTCGATTTTAGCGTTGGTGTTAAAAGTCCATTTTGTACGGAGAACGGGTCTGGATGGAGATAAATATCTTTAACCTGCGAGATAAATGATTATGTTTTCATTAAATTCTCTAAATGGATTTGTTACTTAGTTTCACATTTACTCTTCTCTTGCACTTTAATATATTTTTATCTTTTAAAATTTAAGCAAATCGACGTTTGAATTTTGCAAGCAATGAAAAAAAGGATAGAGAATAAGATCGATAATATACCTGTTCAAAGGATTTCAGACCAGCTTCTTTTCCCCACGCTAACATATCGTCCAAGATTAACTTTTTGACTTCTGGATTGGCGCATAGGACGCTAAATGTACCGGGTATACCATTCTCCACCGCCCAGCATTTGATTACGTCTACGTCTGGTACTACTATTGCTATGATACAAGATTTCAAGGATTCTCCATGGACGAATACTTGTTGTATATATTGGCTGCGTAAATAAATATTTTCGATCTTTTCCGGCACGATGTATTCTCCTTGCGACAACTTGAAGATATGCTTCTTTCGATCGATTATTTTTAACGTTCCATTCTGAAAGTTTTTTAATAGATAGATTTAATAGATCAATGTAAATTAAACTTAAAGAAAAAAATTATTATTTATATGTAACATTAAATTTAATTATTTTTTAAAGAGAAAATTCTAATTTCTCATGTTTATTATAAATACAAAATATATTTGTTTGTAAAACTGACTCAGTTGAGAATTTTCATTATAAGTATAAACATTACTAATAATACATGATCGCTATAATTACAATTATATTATTATAAGAATAAAAATTGCTAATAATACATGATCACCGTAATAAATTATAATGAAAGAAACGTGATTACTTACAGTCTGCCACATGCCGATGTCTCCTGTATGATGCCACCCCTGTTCGTCGATGACCTCGACAGTTTTCTCCGGATCTTTGTAGTATCCCATGAAGACATTAGTACCCTTGACGCACACTTCGCCTTGGTTATTCGCCGCATAATATTCCATCTCCGGAACATCGACGAGCTTGACGCAACAGCAAGCTACGGGTGGTCCCACGTGTTCCGGCACATGATCGCCCTGCAAAATTTAAATGAAAATCACAAAATTAGAAGAAACGAATTGACACGAGAGATCTTTCCAACAGCAAACATATCTACTTGTTAAAACGGAAATATACGTGGAAAGAACAGTTTTGAAAAAGTATATAAAAATTTTATTAGATATATACAGATCTGAAAATAATTTTGTTGGAAATATCTACATAGGGCATTTGGATTTAGAGAATATTAAAAATTTTTGCAATTAACAATTGTCTGCATAATAGTCTTGTTTAAACATCTTGCGATTATTTTGATGGCCCAACAAAATTATCCTCAAATTTGTATCTGGTCAAATTTCTTCAGCAAAACTGTTCTCTCTATTAAGGGATTACATCATCCTGATAGTTTCAAAAAATATATATTTTTTAGCATTTCTTTAGAATTTCAAATGTGTAGAATATTACGTTAATATCGAACATCTAGTGGAGTTATAGTGATCAATAGAGAGTCGTGTCCGATCAGATAAATGGGACAGCGACAGGCGATCGAAATCGGAATGGGAAAAAATTTTCAATTCATTTGTTGGTCACAAGAAAAGGTAGTTTTATTAAAGATTCATGTTATATTTTAGAAATGAAAAATCTTGTTTTATCAAAAAAAATAGTTATCTCGAAATTTCTTTCGTATTTTTCTTGAAACAATGTTTTTTGACATGGCCATTATAAAATCTCCAGAACTACTCATTCAATTTTTATTTTCACTTTTGATGTAAATATTAAACAAATTAAATTATTTAAATTATAGGGTACGATTTTTTTGTTATCTATTTAATTTTTTATAAACGCTTAAAGTTGATTTTTCTCTTTATAAAAACGCTTATTTTAAAAATGTGACCATGTCTAAAAAAATATTACAATTTTCGAAAAATCGCACGCTTAATTCAGATAACAAATTTTAGTTTACGAATAAAAAGAAATTTTAATTTCTGATGCTCCAATCCTTCCCAGAGTGGGCGGCCAACCATCAATATTTTGATGGAAGAAATTTCAGGAATATTCAATTACTCTACCATTTTCCAATAAAAATAAAAATAAAAATAAAAAAAAACGAAATAAAATTAAAAGTTACATTAATAACCCGGAAAAAAATATAAAATTTCCATTTATCTCTTTATAAAAAAAATTCTCAAGCTTTATCTATTTTTTAATAGGATTGGGGTGTGTACTCCCTTAACATATAATCTAACGTACAAGAATATATATATATATATATATATATATGAAGAATGATGCAGATGTAATCGAATATAGCGATGGCGGATAGATGGATGAATCTTCCAAATGTATGGAGCATTTAATAACACAAGCTAATGGTCCCATGATGGAGATGGCACGCCACGTGTCCTGGCACATGGCTTTTAAGCTTTGATTCGATGAGCTGACAGAAATATCTACGACTCTGCGGTTGCTTTTGCCGTATCTATATATTTGTGTCGATACTCGCGCCAAGAATAGAGGAGAGCACGCGGCGCATCACTTGATTATTAGTCAGCATTCAATAAAAACATCTTTTTAATTCCGCCACCCTGTCAGCGTGTAAACATCTCCGCCACCTTCGTAAAACGCGGCTCCCGCAAAATTTCGATTATCGATTATTCGCGAGGGTGGTTATTTTGTCGTATCCATTTCCCACAACAACAACAATGAAGGGCGGATATTAATTAACCGAGATTTAATGCTCGAACGATTTAGGGTGGCTATAAAGCGGCTATAGCTGTGGCTTATAGCTATTTTCCCAAACTGCGCGACGCTTTTGAACTTCCACATGTCTGCATTAAGTTTAGAAACCATATCGTAAATTTATCTCTTGGATCAAGACGGATTTTCCAGGTAGTGTCGATTGGCAAAAGCGAAATGCGCGCTCCGCATGCAAAATATTTGGATAATCGGGAATTATTTCGTTTCAAATTACCACGCTCGATATCGCGTTCGATATCGTGATATCGCGATAATCGAGAGAATTCGCGATATTCGAGAATTATGAATCGTTTGTTGACGAACAATCCGATAACAGGGTATAAATTGGTTAGCAGATCGCTCGGGAATCGCGGAATTTGCGGAATTTTAACGAAGAGATCTATGTACGTTATGTTTACGCGATGTGTCTGCATAGTGATGATTTTGTCGCAGTGCCAAACGGCGTTCGATAAAGTAGCGATATTCTCGCCTCTCACGAGAGCCGCGATACGTTCTCGGGTTTGAGATAAATTTCAGTTTCGAATCAATAGGATCCTCTAAAAACGTTAAAACGTTAAAAAACGCTAAACATTTTTCCACGTGGCATTACCCGCCTTGTTGTACCCGACAACGTATTTATGGGCGGTATATTCGCGGATATATAAATAAGAAAGGCAAATATAATGCCTCTATATAGCAGCCTGCATAAGGTAGAAATCTTCGAGTCAGCCCCGAAGTTTATCCGGATCAATGTGCACGATAACGCAAATGCAGTTAACGCTTAAACTTACGACGATTGCATAAAAAATGCATCCGTCGGGCAATCTATTCGTATAACCATCGGTAGCTGTACCCGATCGAAAGGCCTTTACAACATGCACGTTGCATCTACATTTATGTATCATCCTTAAACATTGCCGGATAGGATGTTAACGGTCTTATAGACGTACGTCAATCGCCAAACGATTATTTTTCCTACTTTTCCTTTTTGAGAATATAAAGGAGAACACGCGTGCAGCCCACAATCGTGTCTATAATAGCTGTATCGCTTGTTTGCTTTGCAACGCAAACAAGATTCTTCATAAAACTTCGGAGTTTAAATATTTTGAATAATTTTTAATAACTTTTGATATTATTTAAATATTATTGTATTTTGATATCATTTAATATCAGCGATGAGTCCTTAGATTTTTTTTTTCATATCACCTTCCATATCATTTTTAAATGTGATTTGGATGTAAAAATTAATGCAGAAATAAAAGTATCGTTCGTTCTTAGTATTCTTATATTGAATTCTCGCCTACTATAAAAATAAACTCAAAGAGTTTTCGAATATAGCTTATATAGCTAAGTATATCACTTGATAAGTAATGTACTCTATAAAAAAATCTAAGATTCTTTCTATTCTTACAAAAACTCAAAATGATAACTTTTGTCATTGTAGTAAATGAACGATATGTTAAAGAATTTTCTAATCTTACAAAACAAATAAGATATACGAGATGTATGAGTCATAAACAAGTTCAGAATCTTTTAAATAAAACTTATTTTAATGCCAATTAAAATTGACACTTTAATCCGTTAAATTGAGATCGAGGATGAATTTTGTAATAAATAATAAACTTAGCACAACATATAATCAGAAAAAATTCTTGGAATAATAATTATATTCTGCACATCGAAATTTACTTACGACTCAATCTTTAAAAAAAAAGAAGAGAGAGAGAGAAAGAGAGAGACTAAAAACATAAAAATAAATTAAAAAGGGCAGACTTAAGATGACGTATGTACATAAATAGAAAACACAAAAACAAAGGAAGTGAGATAGACTCGATGAGATAACAAAACACATAGTAAAAATCCAAAACACACATAAAGAAGATAGGATAAAGGTAGGATAAAGATAGCCCAGAGTAAAGGTCCAAATCACATAAAGAAGAAAGAAACACACATGTAAAATCACATGTAAAATCACATGTAAAATCAGGAACGCTGTTCCGATCGATGGACAAACCTGAATAGTGAGCGTTATTGGCGCGGTGCATTCCGTCTGGCCATAGCCCTCGACGATGACACAGCCAAGGGCGCACCTGGTGAACGTGAGGACATTTCCCGCCAACGGCGCGGAACCTACGAGCATCAGCCTCAGCCTGCCGCCCATCGATTCCTGGATCTTCTTGAACACGATTTTGTCCCATATGCTGTTCATCCTCACGATGCTCTTCTTGATTTCCGCCTCCTTCGCCCGCATTCCCATATTAAAGATTAGCTTCTTCAGAAATGAGTTCTGAAGTTCGGACTGCACCTGAGAATGCCAAACGGATACGTCAAATTTCACAAGAACAACTGCAAGAAAAGCCCTACGGTAACGATAACAATAAAAGACATGAAATAATCGACGTCCAAACACTTTAAGAAAAAAATAATAGTGATAAATATAAGAGAGATATTATAAAATCGGATCTGATCATATAAAAAAGAATCATGTTTTGTGCTGGCTATGTCGGTAACTGTTTTTACAGCTTCTCCCCTAATAGCCAGCATTCGACTAGCTTCCAAATACTAAATTTGTTATTTAAAACGTACCAGTCAATGTCATATTGACATTTTCTATAAACTCTCCTGCTTTAGCGAATCTCTCTTCTCCGCACTGTCGTGTCGAGACATTATTGAACGCGAACATATTTGGCCATGCGTCATTAGAACGTTTCTGTTGTCATAATAAAACGATGAAAAGTTCTTTTTTTTTCCTCGAAAAGACAGATGCGAGGCCGAGGTCAATGTCACATCCTATCGATAATCGGACCGGCGAGACATAACAAACAAATTTCCGCCCCTCACGGATTCCCGATCTCTCGATATCTCGCGGTAACGGAAACAGGAGGAAAATTGTCCCGCCTTCCCGTATTATTCCGTATTCGCGGTGAAACGACCGCGTAAGAGAGGTCTGCTATGTGACTTGTCCGTTAAATTTTATGCAAGCTCGGCAAGTCAACGCGAACGGTGGCCGCGCACCTTCGCCGCACCTGTTACGCGCGTCATCGCGCACGTGCGCGCCGGGAACGCGTGACCGCCGTTTGGCTCCGCCGAATTTCGGGAGTGTTTTTTAAAGCCGGACTTGACCGGGGGGCGGGGGGGGGGAAGGGGAGGGGAGGTGACGGGGATCAGCGTCACGCGACGCGAGACAGGCGAAAGATAGGTGATTCGACATCTATCTGACTTGCGCGTCTTCTCGCGCGTGATCCATCTAGATTTAGGGCTCTCGAACTCCCCCCCCCTCTCCACACCCCGTCCCCTTCCTACTCTCTTCGGATCTTTACCTCGCTTCGTGGAGTCTCAGTTTCATGTCTGTTTTCTTTGTTTCACGATGATTCGAAGCGAGGATATTGGATAGGATTTGGATTGAGAATTTAGATGTGATTTGGATATTTTGTGAGGATTTATGTGAGGATTTGGAACATACGTAAGATTCCGAAAGAGAAGGAGAAGTATATAAAATCAAATTTTTCATTTTTACAAAATGTTAATGCTGTATGGAATAGTAATTTTGCTGTAGAATCTAGAAATTTAGCCAGATTTGAAAGTTAATTTTGTTGAGTCATCAAAATTATTAGAAAGCAAGATGGTGTAGTCATTCATTTACATTTTGTATATTAATTTTATTAATAATCAATATTTTAAATTGAAAACTTAACAACTATATTCATTAAAGTGTTGTTCAATAGATTCAAAGTTATGAAATATTTATTACATTGAATATTATTTATAAAATATAACATTGCATAATGGGTCGAAAAAAAACAAGGATGAACCATAAAATAAAAATAAATTAAAAAAACACAATATTTTGATATAAAATTATACATTTGTTTGTAAAATAAACTATTAGAAAGAACTATAATAATTTACGAAGTTTTCGCGAAATTTTAAAATAGATAGAAGATGTTGACTTATTTCGATTAGAAGATAGATCACAGATAAGCTACGAAAAAGATAGTTTTTAGAAAACAAACCTTTAAATTTTTTAACTGAATTTAAATTATTATCGAAGAATATGAAAATCTCGAAAGTAGTCACATTACTGGTTAGAAAATTAGTCAAATTAGTCAAATACTATACTTATTAGTCAAATACTATACTATTACTTAAGTTTGCATAACTCCGTGTATAGCCGAATGAAATATTAAATAACAAAAAAAAATATTCAAGTGTACATACATTCATATGATAATACACTCAAGTTTAAAAGGAATGAGGAAGTATATGTAATTGAATGTTAAATATATCTTGGAAATTGAAAGTAAAAATATTTTATAACAAATGTCGGCTATTCTAAACTAGCATATTAGCGTCATTGTAGACTACTAAACGAATGATTCCATAAATAATTAATAAAATTCGTCATAATTAGAAGATATTACGAATGACTATAATATCTATATGGTCTATAATACCATCTTCTTCTCTACATATTACATTATGAAAATATGATGAAAATACTGCCATTAAAATTTTTTTACATTCTAGCAATTGATTTAAACATCCTACATAATTATTTTGACGCCCAACAGAATTATTTTTTTAGATCTATAAATTTTTCTTTGTATAAATTAGAAAAGAGAGAAACGTTCTGAACTATAGAAAGGAGTAAGCACAATTATGTTTTCTCATTATCGTTCACAGAAAGATCATGACCCTTATCAATGAGAAATACGATGAGAGATAAGTAATATTTATAACTGACAATGTATATGAGAAAACTCGCGTACTCATATATGAATTATAAATTGCAAGATTATAAACAACCGAATTACCGTTTCGCGTGCGAATGTTGTAAAAGAAGCACTTAGGTTTGATGTCGGAATGCTATCGTCGCGTCGTAAAAATTTTGAACGGCGTCCAAGTGCAACTTCCGCTTAATGAATCACACGCAAGTAATTCCGATTACGCGAAACGGAAGCGTACGATCGTTTAAATTTATTTAACCCTAATGTCCAAAGGGAGAAAAGAGAAAAGCGTCCGCAACTCTGCGCACGAAGAACATTGCTGTTTGCTGTAGGAATTTATAACGTTATTGACATTTCGCTCTGTAAGATAACGCGATTATTTACAGTGGTTTTAGGTCGGGGAGGGGAAAAAAAAGATAGGTTGACGTAGCAGCCGACAAGTCCCAGGCTTTAAAAATAGGCGGAACACGCAGTCATCGATCGCGAAAGCGCGGACGTGAATTATCTAATCGGGAAGATCGACGTAATGAATTTAAAATCGCGTTACTTGCGGCATTTATCGGCCTGCGTGGGATTAACTTGTGGCGTTATTATTATTATGCGAATAACACTCCGACGCACCCCACCGATTAAAACAACGACGATAATGTTTATCATTAACGCATTGTCTTCAGGTGGTACCGAAAGACGGACTGTAAGCATCTATCACGCGATCCAGCGACCAAGTGGCGAACTAAAAATAAAATATTACAAACCGGCGGAAACCGCGCGCACGCGGACAACAGCAATAAACCGCTCGAAATAAATCGCGGTAATAAACGCAGAAACGCAATTACCCTATCCAAACGATTCGCGACGATTTGAAGACATAGTCATCAAAAGAGCGTTCATCCCATTTCTTTACGGCGATAAATCTTTCGCTCATCCTTTCGTCCAACGTTTTGCTTTACGTTTTATTTCGGCGCAGTCCACATAAAAAAAAAAAAAAAAAAAATTAGTAAACGTATTAAAAAATAATTTTAGAAAAATAAAATAAAATAAAATAAAATAAAATAAATTTTATGGATTTATAGATGAATAAAAAGTTAATTTGATTTACGGTTCATTGGGAGGTGGAGGACCTATAGATCCCCAAGAAGGATCTTCGATCCATGACCTCACCTTGTCGTATATGCGATTCAGCAATCTAGGCACAGCCGGCATGACGGTAGGCCGGAGGGCTTTCATGTCCTCGGGCAACTTCTTGATGTCACCGCTGTAAAAGCCGACGGAGCCGCCCATCATGTACAGGGTGTTCTCGCAGCAGCGCTCGAGCATGTGCGCCAACGGGAGGAAGCTGATCATCGTGTCCTTGGACGTGATCCCGTGGTCGCCCAGCTGCATCATCACCGCGCAATTCGACGCCATGACGTTCTGATGCGTCAGCATGACGCCCTTCGGGTTGCCGGTGGTGCCGGAGGTGTAGCATATCGTGCAGAGATCGGACGGCTTCGGCGGCAGCTCCGGGTGGTTCTTCTGCGCGCCGAGCCGCTCGATGTCGTCGAACTTGTACAGCTCGATGCCGCGGTTCTTCGCCCGCTGATTCGTCGCCGGCCGCGTCTCCTTCACCACCACCAGCTTTCGTAGACACCTGTCGAGAATTGAGAACCGTTGAGAGCAGCGGGGAGCAGCGGGATGTCCTCCGGACAGGGGGCTTGGGACGCCTCGCTTCGAAGCGTCCCAAGCCTCTTGGCAGCGTTACAGATTAACACATTCAACATCGCGCGCCTTTAAAGCTGCTTTCGGGGGTGGCCCTGGGAGCGTTTCTTTTTGAAGAAACCGGTGGATCACATCTGGCTTCCGACTCGCGTATTGCATCATGGATGGGAACTGATAGAAATAATTATAAATTTCGAATTTCGACTGTCGATAAACGAAAAATGCCTAAAGTTATTTATTGATTTGCTGAAAATGGTGACATCACGATTTATATATATATATATTTTTTTTTAAAGATAAATAGATTTTGTAGCGTGTTTTTCTTTTTATATTTTTATTTTTATTTTTGTTTGGGCATTGTATCACGTATGAACATATTAGATTGATAATAGTTCTTTAATCATTTAGAGAAAAGTTTACTTAACTAATTTAAAGATACGTCTGTACATTAATTATTTGGACATCATCATTGGGCAATCGATATTTCAGCATATTAAATTACGAGCTAAGTAAATGACGAGTTCTTTCCGTCGGCATGCTAAATTAAGTGGTGTTTAATTCTTAAACAACTCCGTCAATAATCGATAGCCTTCGCCAATGTAGGTGGACTCTTCGGCGTGGTATAGTCACGCAAGATAAATTTTCCAGAGTAGTACGGAATAGCCAATTACGGTCGCATGCTTGCGCACCGCTTGAGTTTTCAAACAACCGACCATAAAAAACCAAACAGCCAAAGGCATGTGAAAAATCGCTCATTTAAAAATAAGCAAATACAGAGGGGATATAAGTAAGTAGAGGTAAGCGTATCGGATATCTCGGAATCGACAGATCGACAATTACAAAATTAATTAACACGGAGGCAAGTGGGTGAAACTTTGTCATAAGGGTTCATCATTTCTTCGTGGATTCCGCAAGAGAGATTAACGTCACCACGTACCTCGGCGCTTTGTCGAGGAGTAAATTGCACTTTTGGTCATCTTCGCATACCACCAGATTAATGTCAGCCTGATTGATGATGTACGCGCAGGCGTCCGGGCCCAAAGTGTCGTACAATGGCACCACCACAAGCGAGTACGAGTAACATGCCTGCTCGGTGAGAATCCACTCGGGACAATTCTGACTGTACAGACCTACTAAGGTTTGTTGACCAGGGGCCAGCCCCAGGGACACTAGGCCGGAACCGAAATTCTTCGCCCTAAGCAGCGTCTCGTTGTAATGAAGCCATTGGTAGGGTTTGTTGGGCCCGTCTCTCCACCCGAGACAGGGGCCATTATCTGCGCATCGAAAAAGCACTCATGTAGATCAAGAAGGGTACCATTAAGGTATAACTACCTTAATGTTATATTTTTCTGTTAGTAACGATTAATTGAAATATATGCCTATTTGTTAGAAAACAAGGTCCGTATTATCCATTTTTTATCAAAAAATGCGCCTTTAAATATGCATTTAGCACATATAGTTTACTACTAGATTCTCAGAAATAAATAAACGCATTTATTGATAAAAGTGAGCTATAAATAGGGATCAGTGAAAATAAGATAGTTTATCGCTGTTTATTCACTAAATATTTCTACGGAATGAGGATTTATTTTACATAATATATATAAAATAATGATAATTAGTATTTAGTGATTTAAATTGTCGCATTATTATTATTTATGATTTAAAATGGTTTTAATCTTCTATAATATAAATTTTTTTCATGCTTAAAAAAATTAACAAATTTTGAAATACAAATTGATGATTTTTAAATATTTATATTATAATTTTTATTAAAATTCTATTGTAAAATTTAGGCTTATCAAAAAAATTATATAAAACTTAAAAATATAAATATATGAATACGTGACTTCAAATTTATATGACATTATAGAAGATTAAACTTTAGAACAGGTAAAGGCTTAAATTAATGGAAAAACAGAAATTAAATATAAAGAAAAATCGAATTAAATTTTAATATACAAAAATTATATCTTAATCAAGGAATGTCAGGATGTTTTTTCACTGATCGATAATAATTTTTCGTTTCTAATATTTTGTGTTGTGAATTTTTCCTTTCTTCCGTTGCTTTCGTTGTGCCCCGGCACAAATCTAATAACATCCTCACACGTGTTTCTTCCGCCGTTCTCGAGATATTTAAAAACATATGTCTCGCAGAAATGTGTCTAACGCTTGACCTAGAACGAAGAAGAATCGACGACGAGCGGCATCCACGAGATTCCCTCATGTGATCGTCGGGCGAGTGGATTTTCCCGGCGTAAGATTATCGATCTGCGGATATGTCGTCATCGTCGCCGTCGCCGTTACAGGCCCGGTGCAGAACCGCGACAGATGGTTGGTTGCGCGGGCGTGGGTTACGCAGCGTGGCAAAAGTAAGAGATATACAGTCGACCGAAATAACTGTCAACCTTCGTCGGAAAGATCGTCGGCGTATCGACGACGAGGCGAGGAGACAAATTATCGCCGCTGTCGTCGCCGCCGATAATTCGCGTCAAATTCAAACACCGCGGCTCGCAGTTAGGAAGTTGCTCGCGCGCGCGCGCGCGCGCGAGTTATTTATTCGTTTTATAGCGACGTCCGTTGCTTGCCAAGCGAGCCGCTAAATCGACATTGCGTACGCAATTGCGTTACGGGTGTGCACGGATTATGTGATACGGATGCGTGAACGCCAAGGTTGTTGCCTCCGCGCATTTTACGCGCGGATTCGCACAATTCGCGAGACGCTTCCTTGAGCTGTATCCAACATCTTCATTTTGCGTCGGTTGACACCGAGTGCTCTTATATAGAAATTTGGCGTTGAAAGGTAGTGATTTTAATTGCTTATTTTGAGCATTAAGACGTCTGGTGTTCGGTGCTTTTAATCAAATTAGATTTGGGGTTTAATTGACGGTTCGCAATTAATCGATAAGAAGGCCAATTTAATATCGGCCAATATAACACTGGAAATTATTTACTTTGCGTATTAAGAACACTGAGCAACAGTGCATAAAATATATGCAAAGTAAGTAATTTCCAGTGTTATAGTAGTGCTAAAGTATTAAATCGCTATAGTATATTAAATTAGACTTCCGTAAGGGCGTTAACTTAATTGTGAAGCGTGAAACGTCAATTAAATTTAATTTGACTCGATGTTTACGAGCGACACACTTACGCAATTATCTTCGAGGATTTTAGAATTATCTTAGAGGACTCTGTCCCTGAAAAAGAGGACTCACTAGACTCCTTGGCGCCGCGACGAAAGCCCTCGTACAGCGTGCGCGTGTCCTCGTGCAGGAACGTGACGAATTTGCCCTCCTTGCCCTCCTTGTAGAACTTGGACACCCGGATGTGCTCATTGCCCTGCAAAGAAGAAGAAGAGGCGAAAAACCCCGATTGAAACCACATCCGGCACCTTCCTCCTCCTCCTCCTTCCCCCCCTCCCACAAACGTGGTGGTAGTCGTTACGCAATCGTCCCGCAAGTGCGGCAAGTGCAACGCTAAATTTAGCCCCGGGCATGCACGCACGCACACACACACGCGCGCCACACACACACACACGCGCGCGCGCGCGCACATCGGGATTCCCGCGTGTGTCGGCGCGTGCAGCAGAGAGCAGCTGATTATGGCGGCGGGAACGAAAGGGCGAGAATAAGGGGCAGCTGCATATCGCGCGGCGCGGCGCGGTCCGTGCATCTCCTATATATCGATCTTTGCCACCGACCGACCGACCGACCGACCGACCGACCGACCGACCGTCCGACTAACCGACCGACTGACGCGGACGTGGGCCTCATCGACGTGCTTGTGCAACGACCACCTACATTCCCGACGCATACCGTCGGCGAAAACGTCCCGTGCACAAGGCGTCGTTGAAATAGCGCACGCTATCCTCGCGGCAACTCGCAGACTTCTTCTTCGCGAAATATTTTCATCCCGAAATGATCCATCCCGTTGATTACCGTCGAGACGAGAGCGGATCGTTGGCCTGAGCTGAATTTTCTGGAGCGCAAAATGTCAAACAAGTGACGAAAAATATTTTCCAAAAATCTCGACATTAATCTCAGGAATTACAAGGGGAAAAAAAAATTAAAAGTCGTAATTAAAAGTCGCCTCTTCTTTCGATTAAATAAACAGCCGTGTTATTCGAATGTGAAATGTAAAAATTCACCTTTTTCGGTGGAACTTTAATCTGATTGATTCGCCCGTGCGCCGAGTATGACGTATTGTATTTGATAAAAAGGATTTAACATTGAGGAGATAAGCAGAATTAATTATGCATGTAACATGCCTGTAAAGTACATGTGTGTGTGTGTGTGTGTGTGTGTGTTTTATGTGACTTACTATCATATTGTATCATATACTTTCATTATCGTGTGTTTTAATGACTTGCATTTTTACGTCAACGTCCAGTAATCATGGAATAACTGAGAGACGACTTAATGCGTAATTGTTAGCGTAATTGTAAACGGAAGAATAAACTCTCGTTTGTTATTTAAATAGCAGTTAGCATTAAGTATAGTGGGAAATAAAACGTTTATATATATATATAATTAACATTAGACACGCGCAACATGTAATTTGTCTCAAGATATAATAAACACATAATTTACATTTCTTCATAGTGAATTGCACTTAACGTTTACATATCATGTTCACGTGTAATTTATACTCGCGATCAATTATATTTAACGTGCACTCTGAGTGACGTTCTGCAAGTGACGTAAACCTATTTCTTACGCGGAAATTATTTCTAAGATTATTTCTTATCGGAGTTTAAAATCACAAAAGGGTGGAATATCGACGAAATGAGACAACAACGGTCATCTGTCTTCTTCGAAAACCAATAATATTAATATAACGTTCGATCGTATTCTTATCTAAGCTCTATGATTCCGATCACGAAACGGCATTTCGACGATTCACGTAGTCGTAAAGTCCGCGAGGAGAAACAATTGCTGTTATCACATCACACGACGAACGTTGTCGCCGAGTATTTTCGCGATGTAATTTCCGGGATGAGGGGATGAACGAAAACTGGCGGAGATCAATATTATTCGAAAAACCGCGCGATCTTCGAAAAGTACAGGCCGCTGAGTTCCGCCAGCTCGCCCGGAATAAACGGAAGGGATGTTCCGCGCGTAATCACGGCCACGGGAAAGCTTCCCCTCCCGAAGGGGGTGACTTCCCACCTTGATCGTGTCGGACTGATCGCCGAGATCTATCGGCGGGTGGATCGGCTCGTGAAAGAAGCAGCTCGACGACATGCTGCACGTAGGACGTAACGCACACGTCGCCGGGTCTTCTCGCGCGAGATGCTCTCGAGATTTCGATTCTTCTCCTCACGCGAGATCACAAAACGAGATCGCGGAACCAGCCGGACCAACGCGCCCGCGGCCACTGAATTCAAGTCGAGCTTGTGGCCAAGCTTTCGGCCCGAGCTTTTGGCTCGCGGCGCGGATGTCACGCGGATGATGCTGTGAAAAGTTGCTATTGGAAGAGAGATGCGTGTCTGTCAATATCATCAATCATCCTGAGTACACTGCCCGGATAACATGAATAAGCAGATCGTGTTGCGTGACTAATTAATCTAAAATTTACGTACCAAAAAGGTGGGAATATATAGATAATTACATATGTAGAGAATATTGATAAATTAATTAAACTAGATACATGTAAATGTAAGAAAGAGACAATGTTCAGAATTACGTCAGTTAAAAGTTAGTTAAAAGATCAACAAATTTTTTTAATTTACTCATCAGAGATGTTGAAGATAAATGTTGAATGTTTCAATTATAGTCTTCTTCAGCATAAATAAAATATTGTATAATAACATATGTAAAGAAGGAAATAACATGTGTGAAGTATAAAATGTGCACACGATAAGAAAGGCTAAAAATTAAAATTAAATTTAACAAAATAATATAAATGGTGGCATTATATATATATATATATATATATATATATATATATAAAATTGGTGTAAAATAATGTAAAAATACGAGATATGTGAAAAAATAGAAAGTAATAAATTAGGAGGCAAATAAGAGGCCGTGACTAAAATCCGAAACGAAATCGTCATGTTAATATAATAATGTACACAGTCTGAACCCACGAGGTAAAATGTAGAAGTAGAATGTGTTAAAAATGTGATTTGTGATTTCTTGCTTGTTGGATGACGAGAATCAGACTTTAATTTGATATTTCGTCAGTGATTCAAATCTTGAATACAGACTGGTTACACACACTGATAATTTCGTTTCTGATTTTAGTCACGGTCTCTTTGCTTTGTAATTTATTATTTTCCGTTTTTTTATTTTTTCACATATTTCTCATATTTTTATACTACTGTTTGGTTATTAATTTATTTTATACTAAACATAATTTATCAATCAGTGTTAATTTTTGTGATTTTCTCATTCACCGTTTTACATTTCATAATATTATACTTTACATATTATGTTATTGTTTTCTTATACAATATTTTACTTATGTTGAAGAAGATTACAATACAGTCAAAATGTTCATATCTTCAACATCTCTATAAATAAATTTTAAAACTTTTCTTTTAACTGGCTCGTAATGTTGACCATTGCCTTAACTCTTTCTTGTAGAGAATATTTTCTAAGAAATTAAGTTCTATATTCAGATATTCAAAATATCCAAAATTTATTTTATTATTTTATACGTTAAATTAAATTTAACATTTGTTCTCTAACATTATTTTTTATTATATTATAGACGCGCAATGTGCGCATGCTATTTCTTTTGTAATATTATATTTTTTACTTTAAATATAAATACTCAAATAAATTTTAATAATAACGATTCAATTCAATTTGTATATAACAACTATATACATGTCTACTTCATATTATGAGCAGTGACATGAAAATTGCTTAGAATCATACATCTTCAATATTTAATCGGTTATAAATTCTGTAAAAAAATATAAACATTTAAGGGCAATATGTACGTTTAACATAAGAAATATGTATAAAACATATGCGATAGCTAAGTCTTAGTCCCTTTTATTTATAAATATAAATTCAATAGATTTTGTTTTTACTATCAACATTACTAATGGACTTGTGACATAGTTAGCCAAAGCCAAAATCATATCTCTCCATTTTCCTTTAAAGCTCTCTCTCTTTTATCAAATTTATGTACATAAATTTATAAAAATAATAATATTAAGGCATCAAGACTCAATCGTGATTGTATACAGAGAAAAGAGTTTTGCTGAATATAGACCTGAAAAATAATTTTGTTAGGTTAACTTCAAAATAATGATATAGAACATTCAAATTAATGACTAAAAAATTAAAAAATTTTGCAGTATTTTCATGTTTAAACGTATAATAATTTTGATTAAAATTAATGTTCAAATTTATATCTAATGAAATTTTTAGATCCTGTAGCAAAATTGTTCTTCCCGTATATTTCTCAAAATAAAACATTTTCACACAACTTGCTTGTTTGCAATGACAGTTACACTGAAAAGAATGAAGTTTTGTTGAAGTATCTAAAAAATTGGCTATAGATAATAATCTAAAAATAATTTTATTGGAATAATAAAGATATAATAAACTGAGAATATGTTCAAAGAATATAATAGATAGCATTATTTGGCAGGCAGAATTTTAGACGCCTAATAATTCGCTGGGCTATCAAAATTATTATTAGGATGCTTAAGAATGATAATATTGCAAACTTTAAAAAATTAATACTAATTAAAGGCACTATATGAAAAATATAAATCAAGAAAAATAAACAAAAAATTATCTAAACCTCGAAATAGACAATGCTAAATATATTTTAGTAAATATTAACATTTACAAAAGTTCCTCATACGTAATGTAAACCTTTTGACCTTCATCTTCAATATAAAAACAATTAATAGAAACAAATTAAATGAAACGTTATTGCTGATACATGTCAAATTCGGTTAATAAAAATTTGAGTTTGAGCCTTGTCCAAGATGCAAAATTTATAGATGAGACGGGAATCATAGTACTTCATCTTAAATCAAGCTGAACTATTTTTAACGATTAGATGTAACTATGACAGAAAACATGATAAACAAAAAAGATAGGAATAACAAAAATAAATAGGTCATCGTAGAAGATAAAATCAAATTACGATAATAAGTAATAAAAATTATAAAGATTTAATAATAACTGTAAACTGATTTAAAGATAACCGTATATTTGATGAAATCAAGACCAATCAACGGGAAATAAAATATCTTAGAACCTATTTATCGTGAGATGTGAGAATGAAAATAAAGAGAAAGAAGGGAAGCTTAGGGAAAAATAAAGGAAGGGAGGAAAATTATAAAATTGAGTATAGCGGAACAAGAATCAATAGGGAGAGAAGGAATTCAGAATTGGTAGATAAGTATTTGAGTATCAGGTATTGGTAGGATAGGTATCTGAGATAATATCATCGCTTTACCATATCGCTTTGCTTGTTGAGACCATAATGCTGCTTTTTAATACATATGTACCATTTTGGACATCAATCTCTTGATAAAAGAAGATTCATTTAAAATTACCTAAAATTTCCACAATCACAGTATCCCAATCGAAGACATGATTTTCAGAAAGTCGATCGTGCATAGACAGAAAATTGAGAAATCCACTTTTTTTATATCTTTTTTTATATCTTACATATTCATAGTCTTCAATCATCTTTTTTTCTTGTCCCTTGTAAATAGTCGTCATAGTCATCGCAGCTAATTTTGTAGGCACCATCGCAGAGATATACGATGTAATTTATATTTATCAGTAGTTATGTATGTCTTCTTATATTAGGCAACGGAAAAAGCGATTGCAAAATCACGCTTTTCAGCGATCAATCGGAAGCTCAGAAATATTCTTCACACATATGAGACGATAAAAAATTTTTTTTATTGCCAATTATCGATACGCTGATACGCTCAATTTGAGTTGTTATTTTTGAGAACAAGAGACAATTTTAATCTATCTCCTGTTGAAAATTAACTCGATGGGATATCCATTATTTAATAAATGCAAACAATTTTTTTAATACTCTAGCAAATAATAATTTGATCGTCCTATACGTAATTATCTTTATTTCCTACAAAATTATCTTTAGGGTTATCTTATCTGGCCAAATTTTTAGATACATATTTCAGCAAAACTATCTCCCCCCCGTGTAAATCACGACAGAACGTATCTAATTTGTATATTGACAGCAGTAGCAGCTGGCCTCGGTGGCCAGTCGACCTTTTGCAGGGCCTATCCTCCGCGAGATCTTCGATTTAAATATAGTGCGCCGACCAGGCGTCGTCGTTCTCGACTCTCGTCGTCGAGGAGTTTTGGACATTCGCCAGCGCGAGTATGGCCGGTCGACGCCACACGCATCGACACTCGATCGCGACTAGTGTTTCTTCTCTTTCCGCGTATCGTCCTTCGTTGTGGTCAGGTTTCCTCCAGAAAATTCGGGATCGTCTGTCATTACGGTTTTACGAGACAACGAGACGAGGGAATCGAACCGAACCCCGAGAACTCGAAACCCTCATTAACCGTTTTATGGGTCACTGACTGGTGCCAACGTGACCTGGTGCAACGACAATTTGGACAATATGGGATAGCATGTGGACTAGGTAACGTAAAAATGTCTTGCTTTTGTGTAAATTGCTTTTGAAAAATGTAAAAATGAAATTATGTAATCTGGGAAACGTTCTGGACGTTAAAAGTAATCCAGGCATCTCGAAGAAAACTTTTAGTTAAATTCACTAGTTGATTAATCGCTACGCTGAGAGAAAACAGAATAGTTTTTGGCAAATGGCAATATTTATGATTTTATATATTTATACAATTATGAAATTTAAGTACTTACAACTAGTTTTTCAAAGTAGAATTGAATACAATAAAAATATATAGTCACGATAACAATAGATGTGAATTATTAATTGATAGTAAAATAGCTACTCAACTATAATTACATAGTTGTATATAGACTTCACACAAATAGAATATGACATTACATTTTTCCAATTTAGACATATTATATATTTATGTGAAGTAAGCATAATGCCACAATATCATTAAGATAAGTTTTAAAATATAATTAAAGAATTATTTAAAAAATATATATTGACAACAACGGTATACAATATATAGTTTATCTAATGATTTATTACAAATGACTAATATTTTCTTGATTCTTTCATACAACTTGTTAATTTGTTCTTATTACAACTTTATTATACATAATTGGAGCGCTACTTGTGTACAAATTTCTAGTTACAATTTTCTTCTCCGAGTATAGTTAACTTTGTAAAGAAATTAATTTCCCCATATTTTAATTACATATCCCAGATTCTCACATTATCGTAGACTTATACGAAATCTTTGTTATCTGTATAAATTACTCTTATAAATTACTATAATCATTGTGATTGCTGTAACGTCAGTTTATGATTTCACAAAACAGAATAATCAATAAGGGGGGGGGGGTCATTATACAAAAGGGGGTCGTAAATGTAGACGTTGATGGGAGAAGAAACGCGAATCGAGTTCACTAGAATCAATATCGTATTCCTCGAGCGAGCGTCTGGAGGGAAGCTTATGTAAACTAACAGGGACGAGGGCCGATTATTGCGAGCCGATTGGTAAGATTAATCTGAAAAGCTCGTTACATTTGTAGTCAGGCTTCGAAAAAATAAGCCTTAACAAAAGCATTTTCGTCGTCCGATATTTTGCAAGAGATTCCCTTGGGCCGATATATGCCATCGGCACTATTGTCCAACACATTCGTGCGTCCATTCTTCGTCTGGTGAATGAATCGCGAACGCGACACGGTAAACGTTAATTCCGGCTAATTCAATGAGCATGCGAGAAGAAAAACGTGGGAAACGCGTCTGACAGCTATCGTTTTACCCACTGACAAATTGTACGACTTCGGAATACGTGAGTATTCCGTGTATTTTTATATTTCTTACTCGTATCTGATTTTAAACGAACAGATTGTTGCAAAAGGCTTCTCTCTCGTTTTCTCATTTTCAAAAAAAAAAATCAAGTTTTTTAAAAATGTTTTTTATGAATATCGAAAAATTTCCTTCGTAATAGAGAAAAAGTGCATCGAGGTCAACAATGAATGTTCTCCGACTGATAAAAATAGCTTCCGATATTTTGTGTAACGTTTCTCAATTTACAAATTTTTCCATCAATTTAATTATTGTAAATAAAATATTTAAAAAACAAATACAGTTTTTTTATTACATTTTATCTTTGCATAAATAAACAATGCTTTGTTTACTTATGCAAAGGAATAAACAAAAAATTAGAGATGATAAACATTAAACATCACATGCAAAATAGTTAAAGATCTATGATATAATTATAAATTAATCTTTGCATAAATAAAAGAAAATTCGACAGATAAGAAATTAATGTAAATATAGAATAAATTAATACGAATAAAGTTTCAATCTCGATCTTTCTTCGTTGACGTGGATTGGAAAATTTTTTTTAAGTTCAATTAACTTGTAATATCTTATCTAATCTTATTACGTTCTTCATCACGTGTATCATGTATGTCATTGAATTGAATTGAAACAGACATTGTCAGCCATTGTAAATATTTAATCGATACGAATTGTTCAGAGGATCTTGAGTTAAGTGCTTTCAACTTGCAACAGCGTATAGTGCAAATATCAATACACTAATCACTTCCTTCTCACAATTGTCGCAATATCCTTTATTGTCTTTTATCTTACGATAATGTCAGTACCCTTTGCACCATCGGCGTATTGCATAAAATGCACAATCACATCTTTATAAATATTTATTACCGACAAATAGAGATATGACCGATTAATGTAAAGTGGAAAGAAATGTATTAAAAAGCAAAAATATTATATTAATCTCTTATCTAACATCTATGAATGTGATTATAAAGATAATTTATGAATAACTTTTATTTATGAATAACGTTATTATTAATAATATTGTGGAATCAACATTACTCAAACCAGTCGAGAAGCAAGATGTTTAATTAGTATTCTTATAATTAGTATTCTTGTATAATCATATATCAAACGATTGTGTTTTGAAGATAAGAAAATTACGTTGCACTTTTGTAAAAGAAGAGAATCCATACTAATTTAACAGCATCCTTCTTTTTTTAACCTAGTTATTTCAATAGAGTTATTTTTTTTATACTCTGCATTGTCTAAGGCTTATTACAAATTCATTCGGATTGATATTTTTTAAAGAACATGCTTGTTTTTCTAATCTTCTATTTCCAATTTCATATACGTCGAATTTTTATTAACATATCATGTATAATATATATCTTT
>NW_011933497.1:17246-35841 GCF_000187915.1 Pogonomyrmex barbatus
CGAAACCTAACAAAAAAGATCTATCTATCAACAGTATAATCATTTCTCACTTCGACGGAATGAGAATGAAGGACTCTGATTGGTCCATTCTTTCATGCCTTACACGTTATGAAGAAAGGGAGAAACACGATGTCTTATTTCGACGAATATAAAAGTTTTGCAGCTTTGTATGGACAAAATGATACAGTTCCGCACTTCGGATTAGTTTAAAGAACAATACTGCTTCTACCATAAAATCACGGCATTGCGATCTGATTCTGATGAAAGACAAGGATGAGTACACGAAAAGAAAGACGGACGATGTCGTCGAAATGAGAAATAATCGTGCGAAAAGTTCGATCCTCAGCCACTCTCCGCTAGGAGATTATGCCATCCGCTCATACCTCTTTTTTTTTATCTTTCTTACAATATAAAATATATGACTGATGTCTGAAAAATTTAATTAAAATAAAAATTTTAATAACATTTTATTTGTAAATAAAACGTTATGGCGCTGCATATTTGTGAATTTTTATCACGGTGCGGGTGTATCTTTAAAAATATGAACAATGTATATATCATTGAATTGGACATTATAAATATATAATGTAATATATTTGTACATTATTTATATATATAAATATTTTATATATAAATTTATATATATAAGTATATTTTACATATTTGTACTCTTTCGCGCTCCATGCATTGGTCGTCGAGCGTCTTCGACATTACCTGGTCACCGCTCGTTATTGTTGATATATATAGCATGAATTAAAAAGAATAAGCAGATATGAAAATAATGTATGAAAAAATTCAAAAATTGTTATATGCTTTACTTGTCATACTCATAATGACTTGTTATATAATTTTATAAAATTATAATAACTGAAGAATCTAATAAATGAGTGAGAATAAGTACGAAATTATTTTCTTATTACAATCTTATTGTATATATTCCGACTCTTAGAAATGGAAAATTTATATTTCAGATAATTAATTATAAATTTAACAAGTTGCGCATATTTTTATCTTATATCAAACAAAAAGGAGAGAACAAGAAGAAATAATATAATTTGATTATTTCATTTATCATTCAATAAATGTCTTGTCGAATTTGTAAGTAATTACTCAAACTGTGAAATTTCTTGAAGATTTTCGAAATATATATTATACATTTATACTGAGAAAATAATTTCCTAGACATTTTTATTTATTACACAATTATAATTTTTATACATAAAATTATATACAATTATATATAAGGATTTTCGTTTCTCTTCATGCATTATTAATATCTGTTTATTCTTTTTAATTCTTTCGCTATACTACGTTAGCAATAATGAACGATAATCAAAAGACGCTGGACCATCGCACGGTGTATACTGCGCGAAAGAGTACGATAATATTTCTATTTCCTTCTCATACGCGTCGCGAACGCGAGAGAGTACAACGATATTCCTACTTACAGCGCTTCGGTGCGAGAGAGTAGGATGATATTTCTATTCTCTTCGGCCAACTCAACGTGCTGAGCGCCGAGCACATGTACGTATCTCGTCTTTTGTGTGCGTGCCTCGCACACGTGAACTCGCCACGATATGGTCAAAACAATTAGAATTGAGACAGAGCGTGACACGAAGTTACGTTCTCGGAAGAAAGCGCTCTTTTCATAATTATTTTATCCATAATTATATTCTTGTAATTAGTGCCATGGTGAAAAGTGTTTCGTCAATGTCAGAAGCTATTTGGACGGTACTGATAAAAATTATAATCAAAAACGTCTGTTCTGACGGTACTTGCAAAATAAAATGAATGCCAGAAGCGTCAGTTCTGATAGTACTAGTTATTACAAATAAATTATATGTAAACAATCAGAAAGACAAGAAAGAAATTATCAATTGCATTCTCATGAGAATGAAGAAGTCCATTCTATATTTCATATTACAATATGATTCGAATAATAAAAATCAGAAGCGTTTATTTGAATGGTACTGATAAAAATTATAATCAGAAGCGTCTGTTTAATGTTACTGGCAAAAATGTATGCCTGGACGATACTGATTATTACTAATGCATTATTTGTAAACAATTGGAGAGATATCTACCACACACATACACACATCTAAAATTACATATAGATCTAATGTAGTGTGTGTAATGTGCGTGCGTGCGTGTGCGTGTGCGTGTCGTGTGCGTGTCGTGTGCGTGTGCGTGTGCGTGTCGTGTGCGTGTGCGTGTGCGTGTGCGTGTGCGTGTGCGTGTGCGTGTGCGCGCGCGCGCGCGTGTGTGTGTGTGTGTGTAATGGAATATGCAATGTTATCGACAAAATCTAAATAAAATTATATACATGTTTGTACTAGATATCGTAGCAATTAGCCAACTAGTCAATAGCAATAAATAGTTCCATGTCTTTCTATAGCGAGTCGCTTCACTACGTATGTGCAATATGTACATGTTCTCTTTGAAGAAAAATACATGTAGTGTTCTTCGTATCCTGGTCTATAAGGATATTGGACATAGCGAATGTCGTGAAGAATGACTACTGCATTGACAATACATGTATACAATATATACATGTATTTTCATTTATTTAGTAAAATGATAAGGTAAAAATTAATATGAGTAAACGGAATTAGTCATGTCGATAATATAGATTTTTTAAATTGTTGATAATATCGACTTTTTAAATTTTCGATCGTTACCGACATTTCTTTAATTCCGTTTAGATGGCATTAACGGACGGCCGTCGGAGTTCGTTCTTCGCTTTAGGATCCCCTTAAGAGTGTAGTATTTTTAATTGGATGTCAATATGAAATCTATGATAAAACTGTGCCAATTTCATTGTCCTGATTGCCCGAAAAAAAAACATAGTAGTAATTCTGATTTATAGTCGCCAACGGATGAAATACAGGTTAATATTGCATTTAATGCCTTGTAAAATAAGACGCACGTTCCGAGAATGTGTGATGAATGAATGAGCTAAAATGATGATTGTCGTTCAATAAACTTATTAGTGAAAACGGTCGCATATCGGAATCCGAATGTTTCTCGCGCTAATTATATAAATGACGATAAAAATGAGACGGAACACTAATCGCGAACTAGTCGTTGCAGCTTGTGCTTCAATAGATTCGAAAAAATAATTTTATATTATTATATTATTTGCTTGCATGCAAAGTAATTTTAACAAATTTTAACTATATAACATTAAGAGATTCTACAAAAATATAATAGCTTCTATATTCTAAAATTCTATATAATTAATATAATTAATAAAATTATTAATTAAAAAAATTTTTTAAATGAAAAAATAAAAAGAAAATAAAAAATATGTATTATAAATTATTGTATTTTGACTTTCATAATTTTTAGAAGTTTTTTCATAGTTCTTAAAAAAAAGTTAAGTGTTCGAAATATTATTCTATGCTATTATGCATCTTTTAAGTGATTATCTAAATTATTTATTTAAATTAATTATTATATATCTTATTTTAAGATTAGATAGAAATAGATTATGCATAAATAAATTAATATTTATAACAGTTGAATTTACAATGTAATAGAAATACAAGTAATGAGTGCATGTTGGATACAATCCTTGACAAAGTAATGATCTCCATTATGTCATGCCATATTGCTTCTGATAATATACAAAATAATGGTTTATTATAGGTTTTTATGAATTCATTACGATACGATTTAGTGATTTTAAAAACACGTTGAAATATATAAATTTTTTTATTTTGTAGAATTTTTCATAAATTTTTCATAAATTTACAATTATTAAGAATAATGAAGTATATATATTAAATAACTATTATTTAAAATTAATCCTAAATTAGTTTTTAGATGTTAAATTACTATTTGCTACTTAATAATATTAATAATAATAATATTAATATTAATAATATGTAAAAAATACTTTGAACTATCATAAATATTGATTAATATTTCTCTCGATAAATTTTTTGTCCGTTCAGATTGAGATTAATTATATTAGACGAAAGATTAATAATATTAGACGAAAGAAATAAGAATAATTAATAATATTAGACGAAAAAAATAAAAAATTAAACAATTTGTATGCAGATAAAGATTTCTGAAATTTAATATTTCTTAAAAGCAATGATTATTTTAAAAGAAATATTTTTATTCTGTTTTATTCTTAATATTCGCAATAGAGATCTCTGCTTAGAGATCGACGAAATAAAGAAATATCCTTGACAACAAAGCTTATATAGGGTTTGAAAATGAATGACTTATTTTTATCAAATGGTTAAATTCATTTCCTTCTTTCTCTATAAAAAAAGAGAAAAAACTTAAATGAGAGTAAATGTGAAAGGAAGGATATGAAGAAGCAGTAGACTCAAGGAAAGGGAACGATGGAGAGGGACAATGAAAGAGATAGCCGCGGGATAAGACGACGGGAGTACCGCGTGTGCTAAAATGGAGGATGATGATCTCCCCTATCATGTGGAGCTAAATAGATAATACGCTGGTTGCAACGGATCTAGTTGCCCTCAGTCTTGCGATGCAGGTGAATCAGGACTAGAATTCATACTTTCTCCGTTCTTTAGTCCACTTTTCCATCCTTGGAAGATAGAGAGTAGAGAGATTTCACGATGAAGCGGCGGATCCTAGAGCTAATCACAAGACTCACTTCTCGTGATTTAATTACTGCTGCTTTTGCCGGATCTAGTAAACGCCAAGAAGAATCGGCTGAGGAAACAACAATCCAAATTAGAGCACGAGGCTTAGCAGCCTAACGAATATGATTATGATTATGACTATGATGGATATGACGAAAAAAATGGTAAGTATTTCGTTTAGTATAACAATATTAGATTATTTAATAAAGAAAAAAAGGGACAGACTTTTAATTTAAGAATTTTTAATTTAAATTCTTATTTTTTACTAATTTCTTTTTTATTTTTAAGAACAAGCAATATATTAGGTAATATAATTAAGAATATTTTTTTCTTGATAATCATGGTATCATTATATAAAAGAGAATACCAATAAGCTTTAATTCCTATTTATAAAAATCGAATTGCACACTAGTCATGTAATATTTATAGATTTTTTATTCAAAAACAAAAGATCATTTTAATTTTAAATTAAAGTAAAATTAGTAAAGTTAAATTCTAAAGTAAGAATTAGAATTGTTTCAGATAAAAAAATTTTTTTAAATAGAATTGAGAATTTTTTTAAATAGAATTTTAAATAGAAGAGATTACAGAATTTTTTTATTAATCTATTAAGCTATTTTGTAAATTTTGTATGATTTTTTTATTATCTTGTTTAAAAATCTGCAAAATTATTTTTCTTAATTATCATAGTAGCAATGTAAATTTACCTATAAATAAATAAGAATATATTTATAAATGTGTAGATATGTGTAAAAATGATAAATGTGTAGAATTGTTCAACAATTCTCTCAAGAAACGCCGGAAATCTTATACCAGAAATTAATCTCGTTAAGACGCCGTATAAAATAATTAATCTCTTATTTTAATCAGAGTAATCTAATTAATATCATTTAATTCAATTTATTAATTATGAATGTATTTTAATACAAATTCATAATTACATATAGAGATAGTTTTTTGGTTTAGCTTTTTCTTTCTTATAGATATTAAAGATGCTATAATATCTATTTCGACTTTGCGAACTTGTATTAAATTTGTATAAATTCTCGTTTACATTATTAATTAGATTTCTTTGTCAATAATAATTTTTAAGTCCTTTTAGGTTTATTAATAATAAGAGTATTATTTGTTTAGAAACTACGACGACATTGTCACCACCTGTGGCATCCACTAGTATTACATGACTTTCGGGTAAGCGGAAGTTTTACATTATTTTAATATAAAAAAATTATTATAAATAAAATATTTTGATTAGTTGTTATAGCAAAATTATTATAATTAATAGCTTATTGAATGTAGAATGGCCCAAAAGACCAGGAGAAAGCTTCAATGCGTAAATCAAAAACACTTACAGATTCATCAGTTACTACACAACTCGATTTTATGACCATGATAAATAGAATTATTTTAAAACATTCTTTTATAATAAAAAACAAAACAAAAGCGAAAGAAGTTAAAAAAATGATTAGAATAAAGTATTTTTGTTTTCCATCTTGAAATTTGAATTTTAATTGTATATATTCTACAGATTTAGGGATAACTACTCCTATTTCTGAACGAAATTATTTAGTAAGTATTCGATAATAAAAACAAATTACAGAAATTCTGTAAAATGTATAGCGTTTGTTAATTCTTTTTCTTCTCTTTCACCTACTTCTGAAATATTATCGGGTGAGAGTAATGTATATACTTCTGTGACAGTGCAAGGTGGGTGAGTAATTGTTTGTAAAATTAATTATAATTAACATTTTTTAAAAAATTTTTGTTTATAAATTTACAAAAGAATAATATTTACAAATAAGGATGAATCTGGTCGACTTGGAGACTTTGATCGTTTTCCGGCGCCGCGGGATATCCTGGAAAGCCCGGAAGTATTCCTGGAGTCCCAGGACCACCTGGACCTCCAGGACCTGCACTAAATGTAAGAAATTTTCTTTATAATAATTTTCATTTTTTATATCATTTCTTTATATTATTTAAATAATGATATATGTTATTTATAGGTTTCTATTAAATAATTTAATTAAGGTCCTTGAGTAGTCACCGCGGCCATATTGGAATCGTGACGTCATAAGCGAGAAATGACACAATAAAGTTTATGACGACAGTTTGCAAATAAAAAAATATTTGATTAAAATAATCATCTGATATGGCTTTAAGATACTTGTGAAAATGAACGGCTGCTATCCTTTCTCTTTCTCTTCTCTTGATAGTCAATAAATAGCTGTAAAAGACACGTGAAACGAAGCTTGTTCAAGCAGAAAACACGATTTGACAACTGTTGAAAGAAATGGAAAAAATATTTTCACATATAATGTCCGACGATAATTTTAGCTGCCGCCCATTTTTACGAATCTGGTAAGTACGAAACAAGTCACATCTGCATGATTAAGCATACAATAACGAAAATAGCTGTTATAAAAAATTTCATTGTCCGCATGTCACTTGTAAAGATGAACAAGGACAAGGATAAGATGAACAAGAATGTATGAGCTTCTATTTTTCACTGCGATGGTACGTCACTACCGTCAACGCGGAATTTTTCGCTGAGTACTCAGAAGCCTTAAGAACTGTAAATCCTTCTTTCTTTACACAGTGTTGAAAATTATAAGACGTTTACAAGAACATAAAAACTTTATTGTGGTTCATAATATCAGGTATAGCATAATATTACACTTACGGAGGATTGAATATTTGAATGCCTATACTAGCGAAATGCAAGATCATAATTGCAACAATATAACATATATTTTCTCCCTTTTGACATAACACTCTCGATGGCATTCTTTGTTTTCATTTGACCGAGATGATAATTTTATATGATCTAGTCTAGTCTAGTCAATCGCAATAATTAATTTTCATGATAATCAATCAAAAAGTACAAGAAAATGGTAATTGGACGGACTATACACTCTTGCATTATGAGGCTAATGGACATATCTAGCGAGTCGATTTAAAATTATAACATAATTTGGCTCGCTAAAATGCTACATGCATATATTTACAAAATGAACGATGACTAATCACAATGAACGAGAATACACAAGTATATTACATATAAATGCTGTTCGCGCAATTTTTGCAGAAAACGCGATCCATGCGAACTAACTTCAAGTTTAAGTTGTTATTAAATTATCTTGAACTTAAAAAATTAGGTTTAAGTTTCTAGTCGGGAGAGCTAAGATTTATGTGTTTTCTAATTCTCTGCTTCAGTCATTTCTTTATCGCGTAATCTCCAGAAAAATCTAGTAAGAATTAGACCAATACACTTCTTCATTCTTGTACTACTTTATTAGCAACAACAATATAATTTTCATTTACTTAATTATTAAGAAGGACAAAGGCCTGTATATTTACATGACTTATTTGGAATCGCAATTAAATCTGTTTCTGAATAATCTTATCCAGCAAGAAAATATTGCATCCATTGTAAGATTAAATGGGATTAAAAATCGTATACTTGGCTTTGATGTTAAGAAAAATGCAAGACCGAAATCCAAGATATTCAGAAGTGCATCAGATTACATTAAATGCAAAACATTCTTTTCTTTAAACGCTCTATGAAAAAAATATACATATATATGTATTGTATATTAAGAAATAAATACGATAAAAGAACACAAACAATATTTCGGGGTAGCAATAGGGGCAGGCAATCGTTCAGGCACAGGAATAAAAAATCCTAATCTCGAGGAGGTTCAAATAGTTGGAGACTGAGTCAATCGCTTCGACATCAATTAACGTCGAATCTGGTTAACGTAGAGAGTTTTTTCTCTCCGTCTATATTACAGATAGAAATTACAGTCTGGAGAAAGGCAGCGAATCGCTAATCGGAATCGGCAAACCCGAAATTTCGGTTTCGCACATGCGTGCAACGACCGATCAATGCATCAATTTATATCACAGAAACGGAATTTTCCATTTCGCTCGCAGTCTTCTTTTCATTACCGTCATCGTCATTGTTGTGATCGTCATCGTCGCGGCGATGACTGTCATCGATTTGTTCGCCGGGGACTAGAGACGTGTCTTTCGATAGGATCAAGGAATCCTCGCCAATAGGCGCGGCGGCCTCGACTAGATTCTCGACGGATGCCGCCGTCGTTGGTTCCTCGTGGCAGAAGCTTCTACGTAGAGATTGCTGCGTTCTCGCGGTACCTCTGCGTATGCTGCTGCGCAACAAATTCGCTACATCGGCGGCCGTCAGGTTCGAGCCGGACAAAGTATGCGCGGTGATATTCGCATGCGGACGACAGCCACGATCAAGCGTCGAGTGGGTGCGTTCAATTGCGCGCGATCTTCCCGCGATGCCAATCCTGGTGGCACGGTCAATAGTATTTGGCCGATGACGCCGTTCGCTCGACGCATCCACGCTATGCCGATTACCACCAATGTTCGTTACGTCTGGCCGCGGTTCTGACGGTATCTGGATCGTGATATGATCGTGTGACATTGGCGTTCCACTCAGATTCATCTCTACGAGAACAGTTGCATAATCCGGCGGTGGCGGCTGCAACGTTGATCTCTGTTGCGGTGCGCTACTCTCCCCCAGCACGTTCGCAATCCTTCGCACGCTTCGCCGAAAGCTCTGCCGCAACATCTTCGCAATCCGTGCACCAGTCGCCGTAGTATAACTCGGTGGAGGAGTATATTTCGGTGGTGGATCCTCGAAAGGTATCTCCGTGGTCGCGCTGGCTAAGATTCCGTTCCCATGCAAACTGGTATTAGTGTCGTTTCCGATCTGGGTCTGCGCATCACGAGGATCCTCCGGCTCCATCGGTGGCCGATAAAGCAACTGAATTCTCTGTGAAAATACAACGATTTGTTTCGTTGAAAATAAATATAATACCTTGACACATTTGTCAATATGTGATTTTACGTGTAATTATTTGTACGACGACTTAGAAAACGCATTATCGCAGAACAATTGCTGCAACAATTGCTACACATACAATGTACAATGGTAACGCAAGAAAGAATTAATGAAAACTTACGCCGTTACATTGTTCGCAATGATTTACTGTTACTTCCACCTGTTCACTCTATTGTCAGCAGAAAAGATAGCGTGAAAGATATGTTAGTCATTAATAGTGTATTAGTAGATACAAATGGTATAGAATGAATATTTGCATCTATGTAGAATTACAATTATATAAGAAAAATGTTTCACAATGTTGTTGTGCTTCACTATTATTTTTGGATAGTAATCCTCTACAATCTTTGAATATATTATATATAGGTTTATCTGGTTTTTTTTTGTTTTTCCGGCGAGGATAATGAAATACTTGAAATTTCCTCGGCAAGCAAAAATACTTACGTCACATATATCGGGTGGTCCACTATTTAAATATCGACATGTTTGTATAATTGCTACTGCTGGTATCGTAAGTATCGGTATCAACTGAATCGCCGCCCCGAGTTGCCTTGCCCATACAGCCCAGTAATCTCTGCTTGTGCGACGATAAGAGTACAGTTCTCGAAAGTCGCTGTTCTTGAATATTACAATACTGAGAACCTATGGAGCATACAATAACTATGATGTATGCCGTGCGTAACTATGATACGATTACCTTCGTTGCGTATAATATAACAATTTACCGTCAAAATAGTAGGGAGAACAACGTTCCACGTGAAGGATAGTAGTGGACCGATCCAGTACCTGAGGCATCGCTCGGTCGGTGGAAATAATTCCGCAACGACCGCCTCACCAGTGTGTGGACGTCCACGGACCGCGAACACAGCACCAATTTGTATTATATACAAAACAATTATCCACCATGATCCACCGACGATATAATCGAGATAATACACGACGTAAATACCTAACTGTGGACACATAATAATGCATAATGAGAATAAAACTTGATTGTATTTTCATTCAAATTATTATGAGAATATATTTAAAATAAAGTATTATTTTTTAGTTTAATTGTAATTAGATAATAATTTTTATATCTTTGAATAATAACAAATATAACAAAACATAATTACATATAGCAAATATAATTTATTATAATAATAAATTATATTTCCATTGAAATAATTACCACTTATTATCATCATCCGTTTTGTCTCATTACTATAAAGTATTGTATTTAAAAGTATTGTATTAGAAGCATTATTAAACTAAGGACATTGTCGAAGCACTTGTCTTTATATCTTTCACTTGTATGTCCAAAAATATAGCGTTATTCTTAGTATAACCGGGGTATCTACTTAATATGGTATGGGGAATAAACATGTACAATCCAGATTCCTTATCAGGATCTGAATCATCCTTATCTCGACCTACGGTCTTCACGATTTTTCTAACATCGTTGGCGGGATTATCTTGGTCTCGTAGAATCACGACGGCTCTGAGCACACAAGGCCAATCTAGCAAGGGATCCCATTTTCCATTTTCCACGCACAAGCATCCGATAACGTGGCGATCCTTCCATTGTCCTTTGCCATTCAGAAATAATTTCATTCTCAAGGTGTAACCGTATTCCTTATTATAAAAGATCGGACTGTAAAGCATGCAATCGCTCCCCTTCGCTTTGTTCATCTCTTCCTTGTAACGATCGATTCGCCATATAATACGACCATTCGTCGAGGCGATCTCTGCATTTTCGCAAATACACGAACTTAATGATAGTTCCGGTTTAGAATTCTCCATGATTAATTCTTCGATATATTTCAGATTCTCCTTCATCTGAAATTTTAGACCTTTTATATCCAATTTTCGTTTGAACATGCTTTCAGATTGATTATGAATTTCCTCTGACAAATCGTCCATCCTCTTTGACAAAATATCATGCTTAGACATTAGTTCCTTCGTATTCTTACATCTCGTTTCCAGTTCTAATTTTAAATTGTTAATGCGTTTTAAGTATTCCTGCCACATATCACTTGCGCGTACGCTCTCCTTAGCAACGAACGTTTTTAAATCTTGTAATTCTTTAAACCAATCATCTGGTGCGCACATCTGCTTGTTTTGCTCGTCGATCAAATCTCCCTCCAATAACTTCAATTGTTCAGATATTCGTCGTAAATTCAAGTTAGTGCAGTGTTGCATATCGTCAGTGATCATTTCCAAATCGTTCAATCTCCGATTCAGCGTTGCATGGTTATTGCGAGATTCCTCAACCGCTTCCTCAATATTTATTTGCAACGCGACAAGAGATTCCTGCTGAGAATGCAATAAATTCAAGTTTCTAGACAAATCATCCTGTAAGCGAATTCGCTCTTTTTCTCCTTGATTGATAGCCAAACGCAATAATGTTAATATCGAGAATACTTTTTCTTTCCATACCGAATCTTGAATGTCCTTTAATTGAGTATTTCTCGACATTTTCTTGCTGCACGATTTCTCATGTGTCTCTAAGTTTCTGCGAGGAATGTAAACCCCGCATTTATTGGGACACTCTTCCAAAACCGCCGCGCAATGCGTTATATGTTCCGTTAAATATTTTTCCTCCAAAAATTCATTGCAAAAATAGCAAGGTACACTACGACGCACTATTACGTGAACGTTATTACTCATCTCCCGTTTTAACACGGACGCGTTCGCGATACTGTATATGTCGGCGTGAACTGAAATGAAGCGCTGATAACAATTCTCTAAAGTGAAAGATTGTATGCTCTATCTGATAAGAAAAGCTGGGGCTCGATGATAGAGATAATACTACATACGCGATATAATAATTGCCCAGAAATTATATAGGTGCGTATCACGCGCATATCATGTTAACATACTGCGTAAATTAAAATAGTATCTCTGTATAATATAGTTATAATATAAATATATTTACGTGCTCGAGTACATTCGTAATTTCCATTAAATAACATCTTTAGATGATAAATTTATCAAAGATTTTTATCATCTATGATTTGGCAAATAAAGAGTTTCAGCATACCTCTGTAGCCATAGGTAATCCAAGTATATAGGCACAAGCGCAGCTAAAAAAAGTGATAGTAGTTTCCCAGAGCTTCATCATTTTCGTATTAATCGCCATTATACCCGTTATTACGCAATGCCAGATCGCCAACTAAAATATTGATAAAACTTTTAAATACTCTTATTAATACATATTCACTAAAATGATGACTATATTTAATCATATAAAATTCCATGAATATATATTCATAGAATCTATGAATATATATTTCAATTATTTTCATAGTTTTCATTCATTGACTGCTAAGAAGAAATATACGTACTTGTTGTGCAATCCCAAATAAGATCAAAATGAAATAAAACAGGACTGCCCAGAACGGTGACGCCTGTTCGGTACCTAACAATGCGAATGTCGCAGGTACTAATTCAGTGGCTAACCGTAACACCTGATATCCGGATTCGGTACTTGTGTCCGTGCCAGGTTGTATTATGCGCTGACCAACAAGAAACGATGCGTGAGACATGAATCTCTCCGGCGTGCTACTGTATCCTGACGGTGCTGGTTGATTGGCAACCCTCATAAATGTATACCCTGATATTCTTTCTGCATCGAGAATGATAATATATGCGAATAAGTGCCAATTTCTATTATTCAAGGTAATACAAAATAACTGTGTTTACCGAAAGAACTAGTAGTATAGATGTAGCCTTGATGCCTGAGGATTTGTATACAGGTATTCGCTAAGAAAACACTAAGAGAGAGAATCAGAAATGTCAAAAATATCACCATACTTGTATCTCGCTGCAGACGTTTGTGCTTATTATGAGCCGCTATCTAAAATTGACAATATTTCAATGAGTCGCTATTGATTGTTGCGTTTGAGAGTTATAATCAAAAAATAGGAGAATAATTATTATGCTTTCTAAACAATCATGCAATTGTAGATAATAATTTACCTGCATAGCAGCCGCACCGAGTAAACCCCATGTGAAGAAGACTTCATTTGAAGCAGCCAACCATGACTTCTCATTGATAAAGAATTCGTTCCAGATGATGGCGGGGAAAATTTGTATCGGGCTTGGAGCAAGTCCTACTAGTTTCGCACAAAGGACTAGCATGCCAAATACAGGTACTAATGTAAAAACGTATATGACCTTTCCATAAGATCTCAGTCCTAAATTAAAATAGAAACGAATAAAATTAAATTCTTTGTAAACTAAAGTTAGACATTAAACCAAAATGTCATGCAAAATACAATGACTAAACTTTCTTTTTTAATACATTATACACTTGAATATAAACGCGCATTGATATATTCTAACATTTTCTAAAAATTACTCAATTAAATCTTTCAATTTCTTCTTTTTTTTTTTTATAAAAATCGGTATTAAGAAAAAGCTGTCACAAAAGGTCAATAAGAGAAGTTAGTTTTTCATAAATCTTTGTGAAATTCGTGTCTTTCTTCTTAAAAAAAAATAAATAAAAAATAAATAAATAAATAAATAAATAAATACCTTTACTCAATGAAACAAATATAATCATCCACACAACGGCTAAATTGAAGGCCACTTGGAACTTTAATGTGACGACACCAGGATTGGCCTCGTTCAAGTGATGTCTTTGCAATACAGCACCGCTGAAGTAATCCGGAACAGTCTCATATAATTTGTATAAAACGGTAGTATTGTGTGTGGGACGGCTGTCATCTCGATAGAGAAGAAACGGCTCTGCCCATCGATACCTATCCTGCTTCGTTATGAACGAATCTCTGTAATCAATGTACCACGCATTTTGTCTTACTTGATCAATATAGCATGTCATTATTTCAATATTGTATGCAAGTGATGGAAAAACGATGAAAACTTGAAAAAGGTATTGATCATCGTGTCGAGATTGCAAACATAATATGTGTACATATTAATTTGATGTTATTTCTAGAACTTGAGATTTTTCCATTATTTCTTCTTGATCTATTAAATTATTTGCAAATCCAAATGCAATTTTGAAAGTCATCAAAGGACCTATTATGGAACTATTCGGAATGGATTCTAATCAGAATCCTATTCCCTTGAAAATACAATATAAATCTAGAAATAACTGAATAATTCTAATCAAAATCCATTACGAAGAAGAAATTTATATATCTCTTAAATTTAGGATAATTTCGAAGAAATTTCGACTATTTTAATCAGCAATTAACTTGTTAAAAATAATAATAGCAATATTTTATCAACACGGACAAAATTATTAATTTTTATGTCAAATGTAAAAAGAAAGATTAGATCGAGGACAATAAATTATAAGAAATTTTACTATAAACAATTCTATCGATTGGATTAATCAAGTTAATTCTACTTTAATCAAAATAATTTTTAAAGATCCAAATTTAATCAGTCATTATCTTATCATTTAATATCTGTATTATTTGGTTAATAGAATTATTAATTTTTATCAATTATCAATTTATGATTATCAATTAAATTGAGACTAATTATACAATTATGGATGTAATTCTATCGATTTAGTTAATCATTAATTAAATTAATTCAAATTACGTTTCCATTTCTATCAATGTCTATTAATTTTAATCTTAGTTTACTCTTTATATTCTTTATCATTTTCTAATTCTTAAAATTAAAAAAATAAAAAGTTAGACTGAGATTAATTTAATCTTGATAAAAATGAATGTTAGTTTCACGTCTAATCACCATCGCTTTTTCTAAATTGTTTGAATCCGATTCACTCTAGTTTATTTGATTGCAGCTATATGTAATTTACTTGAGCCATAATATATTGCGAGATATAATCGCATTAGGAATTTACCTGAAATACACAAACATCCATGATACACCGACTATGCTGTAGATACCGATAAAAGCCTGCGCGATAAGCAGAGCTATTCCGACACCTTGAAATAACGGTGATATTTTCCACATATCCACGGAACCAGCCGCCAGTCTTTGTCCGAGACATACTTGCAGTGTCAATAATGGAATGCCCAAAACGAGAGACAAGAATGCGAATTGTAAAATGAAATTTCCTGTAACAAAATAAATAAAGTATAAAACATAAAGAAGTTTTTACAACAGGTAAATGAAAAGTGAGTCTATGTAAGGAATAAAGCGTTCACGATCACTGCGATTATGAGTAACCATCCATTTCTTCATTGGAGATCATTACTTTCGCAAATAGCTGCGGAACTAATTATTGATATTACAGAAGGTACGTCATGGTATGAATTATCAACCACGTGGTAATTTCGTCGGTTTGTTGTCCGTTCTATGAGGCTTTACACCGCGTTTGCGCCGCACACATTATACAGGAGGAATCTATAATTTCGCTGAGAGTTGTATATACGATTCTGATAAGTTCGGGGTAACTACCGAGAGTTTGATACTTGTACGCGCATAAATATCGCCAATCATGTACAACATATAAAGACCGCGTTTTTGACGTATTGGAACACATTGAAATTCGAAATTCGTCGAAATAAAATAACCGGTTTCGACCTCTCTGAATTCTCTCGTTCCGCGAAAATTACGCGCGTCAAAAGTGTCCCTTGTTTCTTGCATCGCGAAAAATTCGGTGGAACTTCTCAACGAAACCCTCGTGACGCGTTTGCAGTATTTTTGTAGCTGATGCATGTGTTATTGTAACTCACCTCCAAACTGCATGCTAAGAATGGAAACTCTGCTGATGTTAAAAAGTCCCAAAGTGCAGCCGAGACACGCGAGACTTGAACTGAAGTTGTGAGGCCATTTTCCTAGAGGATTTTCATCTTCGTCGTCATCTTCGCCTCTGTCATTATGTGTGTCGGCATCTCTCTGTCTCTCGCATGTTCTGGAATCGATGAAGATATATGATTATTAAGGATAATTAATAATAAATCTCACTGACAAATACCTTTAACATTAGTGTATATTAATAGTGCTATCATATATTATTAATTCTTGTTTGTATTTGTATTTATTTATATTTTTTAATTATTAATAATTTTATAAATTATTTATATTATTAACAATATACATACTATAAATATTAAAATTATACCCGCAATTCGATTGTTATTTGACAAAAATAAAGATTGGAGCACAAATGTAACGTAAGGAGATGTAATAGAAGTGTGAATGAAGCTTTTGAGAAATGTAAATTAGAATAAATCAAAATAAATCAAAATAAATGTTTTAGAAATAAATACATTCTTTCTTTATAATATTTTAATTTACACTTGTTAGAAATTTTTGTTCATGCTTCAGTCACTCTCTCCTTATGCTCCGATTTTTATTTTCGCCAGGATACTCGTGTTGTTACATTGTATAACATACAGAAAAAATTAAATTCGGTTTTTTAAAAAAAATAGATTCTTACATATAGAATTATAAACAATCATAATAATCATAATAATCATAACAATCATAATAATATAATAAAATAAAAGATAATAATCATAATATAATATAATAAAAGAATTAGAAAATTAGAGAACAGTCTCATCTTATTGATAATTCGTCTTAAAGTCTGACGTCTGTTTAACGATTGACTGCTCGTATTCTAAGAATAGGCTTCGTAATTTTTCATTCTTGAATTAAAGATTGAATTTAAAGATTGCTTCAGCAGGGGAATAATATTATTAATAAACCATAATAATTAATAAAATAAACCTGAATCGATATCTATATCCGATAAACGGAGGACTCACAGTTTAATATATACACAAGGTATTTTCAAGTTATTTTAAGCGTCTCTGCAATTTATTTTAATGCAATATATTTTAATAAAAAAAGGGAGTATATGAAGAGGCAAATTAATCTCTGATCGACGAAGCAAATCTCATTTGTACATCTTAAAATTAGTATTAGCGATAAACATAGCGATTGTGCGACGTCATATCGTGTACATCTCGACTTCTGATCGCTTCGAGCTGTTCCAAGATCACGTCAGTTCGCGGTAAAACTAGGTCGAGCGCAATTTTATCGCACGTCGTCGTCTTAATACGGAAAAGATGTCTTATCGCGTTTCACCGTAAGCTTGTTGTGATTTTACAGCGAGACGGATAAACTCGGTGAAACTTTCATCCCATGCAGATATCATCGCGATCCACGCTAAAATTATTAAAGCAGAAGCGAGAAATTTTTGTATCCCGATCTAATTGCCATAACGGAGTAATCATACGAATGGTGAGGGTTCTCCTCATAAATCCAATGAGGCGATCATCGACGATACACGAAGAGAATCAACAATAAATTACGAGCCGCGGGCTCCATCGTGTACTTAACGTAATTATCCCAACGAGGTTTAAATCACGCACGATGGCGGACACATCCGGTATATCGCGCGGTAATGCCGATAACAGATCGGCCGTTAGATCGGTACCGTTATCGCAGGATGCAGAGGCAAAATAGGAGAGATGAAGCGTCACGATCGTTGCGCGTCAAAGCGAAGAAGTTTCTTCGCTCGAGTAGTTTCACTAAATTTGTCGTTGCGTTATCACGCGGCTTCAAACAAACTCGTATGCATTATTTATTAAACAAACATACCGTAGAGCAAAACTTTCTGTGCGTCACATTAACGTTTGTTTCTCCTTTTCTATATGAGAAGAAATGTTTACGGAATCATGCTTGAATAAAGAATACTATAAAACAGCGCTCGGAATTAGTTGAACATTTCGGGGGCACAGCCGTACGGCAGCTCGGCCGCTGTGACTCGAGCGGTGGTGGGGGAAGCGTCGCCTTCGAAATCGGACTGAAATGTTCAACTAATTCCGAGCGCTGCTATAAAATATTGCGTGATTTCTATTTCTAAGATTACGAGCTATGTATATAAAAACTCTCATCGAAATATTAAACCAGTACAGCTATGTCGGATTTTAAAGATAAAGGATCATTATTTTTAATATATATATCGGGGGCTCGGGGGCTCGAGCCATGCTTGATGCAATCTCTCCTGTCGTGCTCCAGAAGGATTATTTGTATATTTGCCAATGGCGTTGGAGGGTGTCGCCGCTGCAGTCCGACCTGCATCCATCGAGAGAATAGGACCATCATCTCTCTGGAGTACCGGTCGTGGGGATTCGAAAGAATACATGTATAT
>NW_011933497.1:65536-81369 GCF_000187915.1 Pogonomyrmex barbatus
GATTTGTAATTATTGGATGTTCATAATACTGCATATCTGAGTTGTGCTAGCCTAGCACAAGTTGGCACAACCGTCGGTTTCGTCAGCACAACGATATAAAGGGCACTTTACTCTTGAGCGCGACCCTTCGCGCACGAATTTTTAACAGAAAATGCGACGGTTGTGCCAACTTGTGCTAAGCGAATATATATTAGATATGCATTTGCATACTCTTTAGATGACTGATATAAGAATAAATGTCATTTATATATTTTTTTCCCAAATCTATTTTTATCATAACTTCTATTGTTATTATTTTTTAAAGATAATATTTTGGCACAATGTTAGCACAACCTAGCACAACCTAGCACAATCGAGAAAATTAAAAAAATCGCTAAGTGGGGGGCTAGCCTAAAATGTCGTTTTTTTTCATTTTTTATGACATTTTTCACATTACGGTTTTAAAATTCGGGCACAATGTAGCACAAACCTAGCACAATTCAGCACAACTCTCAAAATAAGTTATTTCTAAAAGTGGGGGGCTAACTTCTAATAGGTATATATGCATCAATCTGGTATTATTTGACGATTGTCGAATGCACAATATGTAATGCAGATGGAGAAGAACAAAGAAAGAGAGAAAACACGATGGGAATATATGAATACGGAAGAGAGTGTGAAATCGAAGCAAGCCGGCATAAAAGGAAGACTATGTTTTATTAAAAAATGACTTAGACGAGACATTTTGAGAATTGACACGTCTCCGCGCTCAAAAATTTTCTCAAGAGTCATGTTTTGCCGATGCGCGATCGATTCAGAGAACGCTCTTCAGCTTTGTTGAAGCTTGAAATTGTTTGAGGAAACGAATGCGCCCCGTCCGTGCAATTTACTTCCTTTGTCAAATAATCTTGTTTCCCCTGAAAAAAATTGCTTGGGGGAAAAATAATCAAATTAATGTAATGCGTATTGAATAACTAACAATCTACGCCGCACGTTTTGACTGGCTCTTGCGAGAGAATCGAAATTTTAAAAGATTTTGAATGATTCAAATTCAACATTCTTCTTTCTGTCGAACAAACTGCGACAGAATTGCATCGCGCCACATCGCAATGAGAGGCTGACTCGCGTGTTTTAGCACGGGGCAATTCTTCCTCTTCTAGAGAGGAGCGAGATAAATTCGTTGCCGATCGCCGTGACGTAAGGGAGAAACGCGTTGGGTAAATATTTCGACAGGATCGATCACGATTCGAAATTCGATCGCGCATAAAGAGAGCTTGGCAAGATCGAGGGTGCACACGCGAGAATCATGTTCTTGAGAGAGGAATGCCGTGCCGAGCTCGTCGAGATTTATGTAAATGCTTAAAAGCGAATGCCTCTCGATTTGTCCGTCGTTTCGCGGTTTCGCGTTGTTCTCTTTCTCACAATGTCAGTTGCGACACGTCGGCGCAGCTGCAGCCACGGTATCAGGATAGCAGCCGAGCCGAGAAGAGGCCATGCAAAATGCATCGCGATGCAAGTGCATAAGCGACAATTCTTCGCTCGCCTGAGGATGTAACACTCGACGAGTGCATAACGATATAAAAAAATATATATATATATATAATTTCAAAAAAAGCATAAAGTGATAAAAATAAAAATGCCAAGTTAATGAACTTTATATTTATTTATAACGAGCAACTATAATTTCTAACGCGATATGACAATTATTATTGCCGTGAGAAATATTCTTTCCTTTGAGAGGACAGGAAATAATCGCGCAATGATTAACGTACAACGATCAATTAACAATTATAGTCGCGCGCGTTTTCAAGGTGTTTCAATATGTCGAAATGAACGATCAAAGTGAACGATCAGTAGTGACCGTTACGTAAGTGATTATCAATTTTTCCGTCGAGTGCAGTGCGCCATGTAACCGATTAAGCGAGCTGCAGCTGTGCACCGGATCTCCTGCATTATCGAACGCATGTCATCCTCGTCGTCGCCAATGTTACATACTGTGAATGGCAAGTGTGGAAAATGTACGCACAACGCGAATCGCAAGTGCTGGATCCGGTGACAACAGCGGGGACAACAGACAACAGAGAGATTCATAGAGTTTACTCCTCGCGAAATCGTCCGTTGAATGACGATGGCAGGATAACGAAGTATCAACGGTAACGGATCGACGAGTCCGTTATAAACTAACAGTTGGCAGGCAGAACAGACTAGAAATGTCAGTATATGTGCTTTGTTGGACAACGCTACTTCCTGGCATTTATTTTCGCGGATCGGCGACGCGTTTCAACTTCTGTTGGGGAAACAGAATTCCAATAATTCAATTATACAATAATTTATTGTCCTGAAATTATTATCCTGAAAAATTATGTCAACAATCGTGTTATTTTCATCTTTTATCTTTTGCGAAATAATTTCGCGCTACGAAGAAAAGGGAGTGCCTGAGATCATTTACTATCTAAAATAGACAAATATTTAGCTAATTTACTTAATTTTGTGGAATTGACAATTATTTGATTAAGTTATCCTTCATTAAATATATATTTATCATCTTTATATTATATTTATTATTTATAATAATTTAATAATAATATTAACGTTTTTGCATATTTCATAATTTTTATCCGTTATCTCATTTTGATTTTGAACTGTAACGCTCGATGTTACGCTCGTAAAAGCAAACTTAGTTAAGATTACGTAAATGAATTTGGGTAAGTTTGCTACCGAAGATGCTAACGGACTATTCGATAAGAAATTCATTAGAAATTTTCCAATGAAATTTCCAAACTGCCCTATAAGTTTTCCATCATGGCAGATAATTAGTTCCGATAAACTTATCACAGAATAACTGACATGGTGACTTAGAATCTTCTAAGTGTTCGCTATCACGACGTAATTCGATGAAGGAGATATGTGTGTGCACTAATGTGTTTCCTTTTAAAAAATATCTCAACAATCAAGTCTCACGCAATTCAATTGACTAATTAATTTATTCCCATCAGTCAAAACGAGCAAGATTTCATTTAACTTTATGTAACTTTTAAATCGTCATTTTAACTACGTTTAATTTATCAGTGTTGTGATTATTTCAACTATGAGTTTTGCATGTTTTCCATGCGTAATTATATATTCGTCGTTTCGCGCTTACGTGCAACACGCAAAACGTTCGACACGCGAAGGAGTGCGAATGGACTTCTGATGATCTTAGTATACGTGATACCGACGTAGCGAGAAATTGAAGTGTAGAAATTCGACACCGAATCCCGAGTCTTTGTTTTGTAAACGGAGATAGTAATATGCGAACGAAAGCACTGGCATTCATACTCAACGAAACGTCAGACAACGATTGCGTGCATAGTATGATCACTTTCGACCTCGATGACGCAACGTTCCCAAACAAACAAAGAGACGCGCGAGCATTACCCTATTCTTATTATGAATATTGCGTAATCGACGCGAAAACATTATCGCAACGTCACTCATCGCCGTGTGTTTCACGGATACGCCGCATTGAAGGTCAGCGTGCTAAACACGCGTGGAGTCGTGTAAGAAATTATCGTTATAATTATCGTGTCGATTTTTTTTTGTACATAATGTAATAATAAAAACATGATCTTATCAGGAGTCGCGATTCAAAAAAAATTCTCAATATTTTTTAATTTAAGAAAAAGACCAATGGATTCAAATGAAAGAATATATCCAGATCTGAAAATTGAAAATACACAGATACAAACGCATTTTCACATTGATTCCGCAAAAATGGTAGATTCCCACGAAAAATTTTAACAATTCACAATCGAGCCGCGAAATACACGAGGTACACCGTTTTAAGAAACGTAATCACGCGCGAGTTACCGTGCCGATTCGATTCGCTAAATCGCGCATATCCCATCCCTGGCGAGATGCCACTCATACGGCTTTAACGGTATTTTCGTGATTGCATCCTGCAGTTAGACCTAATAGGATTTGCGTACTGAAATCACGGCTACCTGCGCCAAGAACTGCCGTTTAATTCTCCCTCATCCCTGACGTAGTAAGCTGCCTGGAGATGGATTGTACAAAATTGATTTAACTTTCCTATTACGTCTAACTTATTTCGTTCATGAAAAGAATTATGTGTAGAACATGCAAAAAAATATGCATAATTTATCACTGTATACATCCAACATACGAATTGAGATATAAGAAATAAAATCCATAGAATCACATGTATCATATATACATATATAAACTATAAATATTAGATAGACGCATAATACGTCACATATCCACGATTCATACTATGCTATACATATTTATAAATACCATTTTTATGCATACAAATACATATGTACGTAATATGTATTTATAATATGTTTTTTACACTGTATGATACATATAGTTTTTAGAAGTTTCTTTTTCTTATACTAATTTGTGTTCTTTAGGTATATATTATATTACATTTATACAGAGAGCATTTATTAAAAACATTTTTTAAATATTTATTTGTTAAAATTTTTAAATAAATACTATATACAATTTTTAAACAAATACAATATAAAAATTGTGTACTTCTTACACTTATGCCAATTCTAAACGTATATTCATAATACGTATATTATACCATATTTATATTAGTGAGTGGCTACTGCATATCTTAATAAATATAAATGTAAAGAAATCAGATTGTCTGCTTGTTAAAAACTCATGTAAATGAATAAAATATTGTTGTGTAAAAACAATTATGTTTAAAAATAATTATTATGTAAAATATATCTTAGGGATTAAAGATTATCCATTTCTAATTTTTATATTTACAACAAAAAAATTATGAAAATTTTACAAATTATCCTATATAGCATTTAAAAAATGATACAAAAATGTTTAGCGGTGATTTAAAATTTAGATAAAAAATTATTTATTAAATATAAATATGTAGAAGTGTGCTCTAATAAAAATATAACGTAAGTGTAAGAAAGAATGACAAAATTTTCAATTTTTTTATATAAATATTTTAATATTCAAGCTAATTTAATTAAATACTTAAATATTCAAGATTATTTATGTAAAGTTTGATTGTGATATAGAAATCAGTAGTTCTGTTAATAAAAATTTAAAGATAAAGATTGCGTTAAAATTTAATTTTTATTTATAGGGCAGCTAATCTTTACATCGCAATAAAACTTTACTTATAACTCATCTTGAATAAAAGTACTTCAGAGTTTGTATTCAAATTTTGTAAATAAATTCCCTGAGAATTCCCGGATTTTCTAGAAATTTTAATCAAAATTTATAAAATTTTTTAAGATTAAGTTTTAAAATAAATTTATTTTATCACACGAGCTTTTTAATATTCTTTAATCATTTAATTATAAATAAAACTACTTGAAATTTGAATATTAAATTAGAAGAATGCTAAAAAAAAAATAAAATAAAAATTTGAAGAGCCATATAACAATTTGTCTACAATACCTGGATTTAGCTTATCAGAGATAGACTTTGAAAAATAATTAAATACACAACGAATAATGACAAAGAATATTATTATAAATTATATATTAATTAAATAATATATATTATGGAATTATACACTAAAAAGTTAATATTGATGATAGTTTCTCTTTAATGCGAGTAAGCCCTCTATGTATCCTGCGATACGGGACCGCCTTAACTTTTGACATTACTGGATACAGAAAATATAAGAAATAATTTTGTCCAAAAAAAAAAATTTAATTTGAAAGTAAAATTTCAAAAATTTCCCTGAATACCAATGAAATTTCACGAAAATCCATGATTTTCAAAGAGAAAAACTAAATCCCCTAAAAAGAATTCCAGATTTTCTCGATTTTTTCTGGTAGTACCTATCTTGATACTTATATCATCCAAAAAAAAAAATATTCTAATTATAAAATGAAATTTCTTGTAATGCCATATTCTAAGCAAAGATTTTTACAGAAAGAGTATTTCTCTTCTAATAAAGTAAACTATTCATCCAAAATGTAATATATATTATTCTAATGGTTTTTCCTCTTGTATTAAGAGGAATATGTTTACTGAAAGCAGAATGCCTTATTATATGCGATACAAAAAACACGAAAAACAAAGTGTGTCGTTACCGTCTGCCATATCTGACAGGTTAAAATAGAAAAAGCGTCGCGCTGCGCGAAAAGACATAGTAAAAGGGAACGGCCGCATTCGGATATACACTGCCAGTACAGAAAATCCATAGTTCGCATAACGTATATTATAAATTTTTAATACTGACAGTGTATATCGAAACACTATCAAAAAGAATGAAATCGCGATTTTATCTTTTGTAAAAAACTTCTTTGTAGAAAAGTGCTCAGATAGTATTATTTCTCATAATTTTGTTTCTGTCACAATGAGTGAAAGTAAAGTTGAAAGATTTTTGGAAAAGATTAACTTGAAAACGTACTAATTCACATTAATAATAATCTAACAAGATATATATATATATATATATATAAATTAAATATAAATATATCTCAAAAAAAATATTATATATTCTGTATACAAGAGGAAATTGATATTGAGAACAACTAGATTTGCACTGCAGATGCAAGGCGAAATTACTCTAAATAAAAAAATATTGTACTTAGAATATTTTCCTCTTAATTTTAATGGATTCCTCTTGAGACCATATATAAGAATAAAATCCTCTAAGTTTAGAGAATTCTACTAATACAAAGATTTTTTTTTGAGTGTGTGCAATTAGAATAATTTTAAGTTTTTCATTAAATAAAAATAAGTGTGCAATACATTCTTAAATTTTGACAGAATTTCTCTGAATAATTCTTGGAAATATACATTTTATTAAATTATATTTTTATTTTTAACTATCTTTATAACTAAATCTTACAATTAGATTAAGACTTTTCTAAAGAAAAATTGTCAAATTAATACGTAAAATAGATGTTTTGCGAAATATTATTTCATAAAAATATCAAATCCATAAAAAGCATATCATTCAATATAGCATGATATCGTTCTATAATAGACGCATATTTCATTCAATTGCGCGGCAGAACCGCAGATTTAATATTAAACGATTAAACGATTTAATATTAAATCGTAATACGAGGTTGCTCGGTAATTTTGAATTCTAACAAGTATGTTCAGTGTAGTATAAATACGTATAAATTAAACAGACAACACACGGATCGCCCATAATTAAACGTTTGTGAATTTGTGCACTTAGAGTTTGCACCATTAAATCGTATCAATAATTTAGTCCCTGCGCGAATTATACACGCGTGCATAGCGTAACGCAGCGAAAATTGCATTTCCAAGATATAATTATCGAGTGATCGTGCAGTACGACAAATGTACGAAAAACATGTATAAAGTATATGCATTTTCCAAAACATTACGTAACTATTTCGTACGTATTCTAAAAAACTGGAATAAACATAGATTTATTCGTGAGAAAGATTCATTTGCGGTGCATTCGCATTGCGCGGAAAGAACAACGTTCAATCTCAATGAGGACGTTCGAGCGCAGGAGCATTTACGGTTTGAACATTTAAGGCTAATCTACAATGTGCTTTTTGTTTCCTGTTTCTTACTTTTTGCCTTTTGCCTTTATGCCTCTTCGTGTACTGTTTTATCGACAATCATGTTTCTTGTCTCATGTTTCTTGTTTCTTCTGAAGTTCTTCTGGAATTCGTCAACTTTTATCTCAGGCAACAAAAAACAAAGAAACATCTTATTAAATACGACACAACGACGATATTGCGCGGTGAATGTAAAGTACGATATAATTTAATAATAACATGTCAGATAAAGAAAATGAAGTGGATGAAGTTTTTGGCGAATTATTCGCAAATTTTTTTTTTATTCGCCAATAAGAATGCTATGTCGGCATCTAAAACTTTTATTTAAGATGATTTTAATATGAAAACAGACTATGAATGTCGATCTGTAATTGGTTCATGATTGGATGATATGAAGTAACATTTTTCTTCGGAAATTCAGAAAAGACTAATTATAGATGGCAATGTTTCTCTTCAGCTTCATGCGACAAAAATACAAAAAGCAAAATACAAGAGACAAAGGACACAAAACAAAACGCAAAAAGCACATTGTAGATAGCCTTTATGATCATACGAAGCAATTCTTTTTCGTGAGCGTTTTGCAACCGGCCGATGTTTGTCGTGTGCTCGTCGCGTATGCAACGTGCGCGGTTTCGCGAGGGCACGGAGGAAGAAGATGGTGCATAATCGAAGGCGAATCGAAGCCACGCACTCTGACCACTAGATATATCAGGGCATGAGGACAAGGGAGAAGGAACAGGAGGAAGAGAGAAAGGGAACGATGAACGAAGAAATGCACACGCCCATCCAGCGAGTCCATATATTTATTATGCAGATTATACGCGGGTGTAACAGCCGCGTGCGCGGCTAACGCAAACGCGACGTACGATTGTGAAAAATTCGACGTGTTCGGACGTACATGCCCGATGATCTTCTTCCGCTTTTGTCCGCGAGTATACATTTCTCGGTGCTTATTAATCATACCTATCCGATAGTATTATTCTCATTTACGCGAAAACGTTGTTAAAAGGACATCGCGTTAACGACGTAATAACGAATGAAACACCTCAAAAAAAATAATCATTGTAGTGGAATCCTTTAAATCTTAGAGAATTTTATTCTTATATATGGCTTCAAGAGGAATTCACTAAAATTAAAAGAAAAATATTCTAAGTACAATATTTTTTCATTTAGAATAATTTCGCCTTGCATCTGCAAATCTGGTTGTTCTCAATATTAATTTCCTCTTGTATACAGAATATATAATATTGTTTTGAGATATATTTATATTTAATTGATATATATATATATATTGCTAGATTACATGATATATTGATATATATCTTGCTAGATTAAATGTGAATTAGTATATTTTCAAGTTGATCTTTTCCAAAAATCTTTCAACTTTACTTTCACTCATTGTGACAGAAAACTATGAGAAATAATATTATCTGAGCTTTTCCACAAAGAAGTTTCTTACAAAAGACAAAATCGCGGTTTCACTCTTTTTGATCGTGTTCCGATAAACACTGCCAGTATTAAAAATTTAGAATATACGTTATGCGAACTATGGATTCTCTGTACTGGCAGTGTATATCCGAATGCGGCCGTTTTCTCTTATTGCGTCTTCTCGCGCAGCGTTACGCTTTTTCTATTTTTTAATTTTAACCTATCATACATGGCAGACAGTAGCGACACACTTTGTTTTTCGTGTTTCTTGTATCGCATATAATAGGGCATGCCGCTTTCAGTAAACATATTCCTCTTAATATAAGAGGAAAACCATTAGAATAATATATATTATATTTTGGATGAATAGTTTACTTTATTAGAAGAGGAATACTCTTTCTGTAAAAATCTTTGTTTAGAATACAGGATTACAAGAAATTTCACTTTATAATTAGAATATTTTTTTTGGGTGAAGTAATTCTTCCTTCTGGTGAAAGAAGTTATTGTTGGAAATCAAAATTTCCGCCCTTGTGAAACACTTTACGATAAAACTGTGAATCACTACGCGTCAAATGTGAAAACGTGATCGTTACACGTTACACATATGTATTATCTTCTTTAAATGCGAATATAAGGAGCTCTGATTACAGATTTAATTCGAATTCATCCGTGTAATCGTCGAAAATTCAATTAACTGCGCTCTCCATCTGTTCTCCTATCACGATATATTATCCGTTCAAACGTTTCGTAATTCTCTATTCACCTTTTGTGAGACATTCTATAATGGCGATAATTCGCGTGTATATTATACATATTGTTATAGTGCATTGCACGTGTGCGCAATTACGGAACGCGATATATATACGTTACCGTATTATCTTCGCGATGTAATGCGGGTAGAGAATCTTATATACCGAATTATCTTCTGGGAAAAACTCCGTGACACGGCACGATTAAGATTCCTGAGACACCCTCGCGGGGACAAAGAGGCAATGGCGGATTTAAGCCTGCGACTCCGAGCTATGACACGAATAAACCTTCCTCCTTCGTCAAATAACGATGTATGTTGAAGAAATGTTTAAAGCAATAATTAATAATAATGTAATATGCAATTAATATACATAAAAATCATAATCATCAGTCATAAAGATATAACTTAAAAATATAATAACAATAAATAAGATAAAAATATAATAACAATTTAATATTTTATTTTATATTAAAAGAAATATATTGTAAAATAATGCTATAAATATATCTTTTACGCGTAAACCTTTGAATTGAGATTTCTTCAGATTAGTTAGAAGAGATTGATTTAGATTTGGCCTTACATTTAATCCAACAATTTGATGAAATACGGAAATGGGATGTAAATTAAATTTTTGTATACGCAGTCATGAAGAGGATAGATGAATGACTCACATCAAATCTTAAAGTTGTCATGTCCGAAAAAGGAATCGGCAAGAGCGGCCACTTCCCCATAATCACTTTACTCTACTTGACGTTAAAGGAAAGACTCGTACGTCTACGTGAAATGAAAAAAGCTATAGCCTCGCTTATCATTTTACAGAAATCTAAATCGAAAGAATGAGGTAATAAAAGAGATAATCGAAAAAAGAGAAAAATAAAAAAAATACGTGCGACGGAAACGCCATTGTTTATATCACTATGTTACAAATCCTTCTCATTTTCTAAGATATGTCTATGATCATACACATACATCAGTAATTATGAGATAAGTTCCAAGTGAAGAATACGATGGAATCGAGATAATAACTTATATGCTTTCTATCGTTCTACATAAAGTATTCATAAAATCATACCGTTGTAGAAAAGGTGCACATGGCAGAGGAGGATGAGTATATTGCAACTCTATTAAATTATATTGAGTAATGCTCTTCGATACCGAAAACAATTTAATTTCGAAACAAAAGGCATACACGACTCATTTTCATAATGACGGTCGTACGGCAATAATACGAGGTATGTGCTTCGGTTTGTTCGTAGCGACGAAAGAAGCGAGTCTTTCGTTAAAGTACGATTTTATCTGGGAGAAGACCGGGCGTTTCTAAAACCATGAAAAGTAACGCTTAGCTTCTTCGGTTACGCTCTAATTACTCGTTACTACGGTCACGCTTTGCTCTTCTGAACCTGCAACCGTGCGGGACGTTTCTCGCCGAGAGGCACCGATTACACTTACAGAGGCGCGACTGGTGGAGACGCGAAAGCCTGAAAAAGGAATAACACGCTCGAACTCCAATCATTATCGCTTTTTAAATATGCCATTTGGGTGCGCGTGTGACGAGCGAGCGCGATTTCTAGGCGCCGAATATAAGAAAGTGTTTGAGAAATAAATTCTTTTAACACGAATGTGGAATCAATTCTCGAGTAAACATCGTAATGATTAATTATAATAATTAAAACTAGAGAAAGTGACGATCGTTTTACTCTCGTTAATCCACCACGTCTAAATTATTATACATTTAAACTTGGTGTCTAAATTTACGTCATGCAATCATAGCTGAAGCGTAATTTGTTCGGTATGTAAAAAGTGGTCGGTTTTGATAACAAACTGGCGAGGAATTCTCGCGAGATGTACATCGGTCTGCAGAAACGTACGTTTGACTCGTCTAACCGGTGACTGCATTCTCGGCCGGTGATTCCGTCAGACCGGCTTGGCAAACGCTTTTTCCTCATTTGAACGTTCCCATAGTAACACGAAAACGTTATTAAGAGAGACTCATTCGCGTTCGAACAATACGCGGCTATCGGACTTGGGTAATTGGTTCGAAACAACCGTTAACTTCTGATCAACTATCTGACGAGAGTACATCACCCGCTCACGCCTTCAAGCATGTGCAGACAGCCTTTCATGAAAGATTGGCAAATTGATAAAGTGCGCGCAAGTCTAAGTTCGAGCCCGAGGAGAGTGAATAAAAACAAAAGCGGTGAAATGCGAGTTGTTTTTGCAATATTACTATGGTGGCATATTACCTTCGAGAAAATTTTACGTTACAATATCGCTCATTTAATGCAGTAATTAAATTTCATTCAGATTCGCGCGCATCTATCGGAGACTTAACGAGGTTAATAATCCGCAAAGGGATTAGTGGAGCTCACTAATAAAATCGTGAGATTGTCTTTATGAAATTGGATTTTCGTGAGGAACGCGGGATATGCGAACGTGGAATCCTGATCCGCCAATCATCCGAAACGCGAAATAATACGTCGATCTCTCTGAGGTTCCTTTGTTGTAAATTCCCCTGTAAATCTCCTGCATATACGATGAGTGAAAAGCGCATTGTAAATCTGTGGCAAATGCTTAAAAATCTATTCGCGTAATATATATCTATACGCGTATCTATTTATACGCTATCTATACACTGAATTGCAACGAACACAAAAAATGCAGACAGACAATCGCAAATCGCAAATAATTTTCGACCACATCGGTAATTCACGATTTTTTTTCGATCGGAGTGCAACGCCGTTGGAAGCAGGTTTAAACGTCAGTAACAACATTGTTTCATTCTGTTTTTCTCAAAATTCTAAATCATCTTTTATAATTTAAAAAGTTTCTTGACCATCGGAAAATTTATGAGTATATTTCATTTGTACGTTATTTTACTTACATAGTTCATTACATATATTATATAATACATATAATACACGCAATTGAATACTGATACCAAGAAAAAGAAAAGAAATGTATAATGTATATAAATGTATAGAATAGTGATGGTTATCAGATTCTAGCAACATGTATCGTTTTTTCTTTCTGTTTAAAATTTGAGAACAACAACTCGGTAAAAATGTTCGCAGAAACTAATAAGAACTCGACACAGGAATAGGATCCGGATCGGGAGTTGAGTTTGTCACAATGACGACGCTAGAATAAAGAGGTTTTATACGTTTTATATATATATATATATATTATTTTTTTTTTTTCTTTTTCAATACTTTCTTCTTCTATAAAGCCGCATAGAAGCCGCTTATCAATTTTCAATTATATTGAAAAATAAAAAATCCGGCTCTATCCAACAACTCTTACAAAGTGAAATCCTATTAGGATTGGAAAAAAAATTCGAAAAGTTTATGGGGAAAGTTTCTATGAAAGAAAAGTGATAAAATTATAGCGCGATGCAGAACCGGTTATCTACTTGCTGTCAGGCTATCAGAGCGATTCACTTTTTCACATTCCATACTTCACCTATCTTCACTCTTCAAAGAGCAAAGCTACTCAAGTTCGGAAATCCGCGAAAAGCGAAAGTTCGCGGAAAATCTTTCGAGCATGAAGTCGTATATCAGATGGTTAATTATGAAAAACATAGCTCGCTCGGAGTAGATAAATATAATCTCGCGAGATTATTATATATTATACATATGCTTCAGAATTCATGCGTAATGAGATTTCTTAAATAATAAATAAATTAAAAATAATTTCTTTTTCTGTTCATGCATATCCCATTAAATGTCGCCATTGTATTTTCTTATTTAAAAATTAAATTCTAAATGACTAACAAACACTCATTAAAATCAATGTAATAACGTTCCAAACTACTCTTGAAGATCGGGATATTCTTTTTTTTTGTGGCAAATGTGACATCTGCGCGTTTATTTAAGATATCATCTGTTTTCGTGACAGGTGAGGAGTACAATATATACCGGATATGCCTTACATATGCGATACGATCGGTACGATCAGACGATGTTTATATAGACATTGAAAATTGCGAAACAGATGTGGTTCTTTATATAAGAATATCAGTATGTTTAAATTATTATAGAGAGGCTCAACCTTCGAGCATTATAATGACGCATCATAAAGAAAACTATTTTAATAACTTTCAACTATTTCATTCGATATATATCTTTGAATGTTCATGAAATATCAGAAAGGTATTTGAAATTGAATGAGAAAAAGTGCCAAATATAGCCACACGACTATGCTAAAGAATACTTTCTGAAAGTATACGATGTCACGTCTCACCTTATTGATAAGGAAAAATCGTTAGGGTCAGCATGGAGATTAGATACGGACGTTACAAGTGCCTACCTGTCCTGAGGGAACCTGAATAATGACAACCAACGTGGCTTCACCTGGGAAATAATCAATAAGAACAAACAAGTCATTGTAGGTGCATGCAGGCAAACCGACCCTAATCTAATACTATGGTTGACCGCCCTTACGCAGAACGGTTACTATAGAATTCTCTTTGCCGCGCTATATACATATTAAAATGAGAGACAGTCACGTTTCAATATATCTCAAATCACGATTTATTTTATTTTATTCATCAACCGAATTTTTCGGAAGGAATAAAATATTTTAGAAGAATTCAAAAAAATATTAACTTACAGAAGACAATAATATTAATTCACAGTTTGTTTTAACCTCCTAGCTACTGCTGGAGGCAGTACCGCTTTCTGTAGCACTATATCTCTGTACGGCACGGTTCAACGCGGATTGCGCGTAAATAATGTAGTACTGCGATTTGTGTCTAATGACGCTTTCCACTATGAAATTACATAGAGTTATATATGAATAAATTATAATTTACTTATACATTTTCATGTAAAGAGTTTGAAAAAAGATGACATACACGAAAGCCACTATAGTGGCGTACCGTTCAAAAAGATGACATACGCGAAAACCATTATAATAGCATTCAGCTAAGAGGTTAAACAGCATAGTAATAAATAATTTTTTGAGAGATATATGAGAATGTTGTGTCTCATGCAGCGTGTTAGAGTTGCATGTAAAAATAACATTTGAGAATGTTAATTTAGACGAATACTTAGAATTTGATGAATATAATATTCTTTGACGACTATCGAGAAAACAACATGATCACCGACAATTTGAAATGGCGAAATAATAAAGATACATGATCGTCAAATACGCGGACCTAGACGAGCGTACGGGATTCTTCGAAAAACAAAGGACTCTCGTGAAAGTAGGTGAACTGGACCGTGCAATAAGGTGGAGCATCTACGCTGAATAATGACAAAAAATGCCGCGCAAGAGATATCAGCGCGGAAGTGGAAGGTCGCTTTTTGTTTTGATACGATCTGCACGGAGAGGACAATCCTTTCGGGCTTCACTGCTATTCCAAGTCTGTTTTCTCCGTTTTCCTTGTAAATTTATCTGAAAGCTAAATCTCGCTAAATTTGAGATATTTCGATAAAAACAAGATTCTGCATCGACAGCTATATTGAGAGAGAATTTCTTTTCTGTTGTAATAATGCATTCATTATCTGCAGAATTCCGATAATTTTTTATTGTGCTAGCATTCTTTCTAAAAACATGTTTAAAGATACAAATAATTTAATATGAAAAAATAGATGTCATCAGTTTTTACTTCAAGAATTATAAATTGTTCTTATAATACATTAATATGTATATATACACATACATATTATACATATAAATATTATATACATATATACAAACACACATACATACACACACGCGCGCGCGCGCGCGCACCATTTCATTTTAGGCATTTACAGGTAAAGCCATCGAGAGAGGACTCGGGCTCTAATAAAACTTTCTCGTTCTATTTTCTTAAAATTTTATGATACTCAATGTACTATGACTAAAAAATTAATTATCAATTACTATCGAAAAATTTGTAGCATACATTTACTTTATATGTTTTTTTATTTATATAGTTTATTACATATACTATTAATCTACCTACCGACCTACTATTATCTAATATTGCTACAAAAAAATTAGTTTTAGATCAAGATTATATATTTTCATATATAATCAAGAATATTATAATCAATTAGAAAAATTTTAGTCTTGATTTGATTAAATTTGTATTGTGATGCAAGATAGATATTCTCTTATATAAGCAAGTATATTATAAT
>NW_011933497.1:87926-105299 GCF_000187915.1 Pogonomyrmex barbatus
GAGAGAGAGAGAGATGAAATGGGATGTCCTGCGGTTGAGATTTTGAGTATGTATTCTGCGATTGAGATGTATGACAACAGAATCAACGACACATGTTAAAGATTATTACATGGAACATTGAATAAAAAAATGACTACATTATAATGTCTATTGTATAACAATATTGTATAACAATAGTTTTTGTATCATTATATATTTTCCTAAAGTTTTTACGTCAGCTTGTACATCAATCCAAATCTTTTATGACAATTTTCTTTCATTATTTTTTAATAAAATAAATCCTATACTCTTATACTAACTTTCATATTTCTATTACCTTATGCTCTTATTTCATTTCATTGCTTTTTGTTGAATTTATGTTTTGTTTGACGTCTGAATCACTGTCGTGTAAAAGTCAAAATATTTATGCTTAACGGACAAACAACAAGATAGTAGTGTCCTTCACGGATCGAATGATATATCCTGTTTCTGATATCGTTGCCAATCAATTACGTACAATTCTGCAAAAACGCTGATTGACAGAACAAAAAACGTGCAAAAATTATCGATTTTCAAAGTGGAAACATGCCTAATCGGGGACAATCGATCGGAGAAGAATCCTACGTGCAAAGACAAGTTTCTATATATCTGATTGTCTAATGTCGCGAAATAGTGTTAGCTGATTGCGTAAACGTGAGCGACAAAGAATATTGTCAAGTTCGGATGAACAATAACAAATAACAACCGAGTCGTTAACTTCATGTTCGTTCCCGCTTCCGGAGTGTGACAAGAGATCTATTCAAAATCCAAGAAGAAGACGTTGAACAGCACAACTCTGAGAATTTCGATCATAAAGATCGTACTTTTTGCGCGTTTTAAAAAGAATCTTTGAATTATCAGCTTACGCGTCTGCCCAAGTAGAATTTACTAATATTATTACTATTACTGGTCCAATATTAGTTATCAATACAGATTCAATACATTACTTAATAACGACAGCTAAGCATCGACAGAGAATTGTTTCGTTATTTGTTAACAATCAGATTTACAATATATTAAATCACATTATTAAATCATATTATAGTCTATACATTAAATTACGTTAATAATATTATTAATTGTTATGGTACAAGATATAGTACCCTCTTATATTTGACTTTTGCTGATCCAATATTAATAACCAGTTTTGGCATAGCTAAAACTCGCTATTTTTAAATTTCAATATAAGCTACATTTTTAGTTATGGATGTTTTCTAATAGAGTGTCGTATCTATCTTATCCTCTTCTTTATATATGCAGCGTGACAAAAAATATTTAAGCTAATGTATAGAGATTATTATCTCGTTGCTCTCGTTGCTGAAGTTTTTAGCGTTTACATCAATAACATCTAGCGAACAGTTATTTCTAAAACTATCAGCTAAGAAAAATAATTTTTTATATTACACTTAATTTTCCTTTCTTATCACTTTTTGCACTTTTCTTTAAAGTTGAAAAAAGATCTTGCAATTCTTATATATACTTTGAGAAACTTTACAGCCAGTGTAATATAAGTGATTTGTTTATATTTCTCCATCTTGAAAAAATTTAATTCATTTTCTCGACTATAAAAGAAACGTAATTGCAAACTCGTGTATTACTGACCTTCTTGTGACACGTTGTGGGCTGACCGTAGTGCTGGAAGGTGAACTGCTGGACATACAGCCGAAGGAGCTAGAACAGGTTGTATTGCCGGTGATATCGCTGACTGTGGTCGAGGAGCCAAAACTGCCCTGTCTCGAAGACGCTTCGCGACTTCGCACCCCTCGCGATCTACCGCCGGCGAATTGCCGGCCAGCTCGGCGCGGTGTCGCAGCGACGGTGGTGGTGGTGGTGGTGATGGTGGTGGTAGTGGCGGAGGCGGAGGCAATGCCGGTAATCACGTTTCTTGCGGGTGCACTCGAAGGTCGGAGCAGTGTACCGGAAGTGTCGCTACCGTTGGTCTGCGCGGCGAGGATTTCCGGCGCGATCAGTGCGATGTCCGGCAGCGAATTCGGCGCCGAGACGGGTATGGGATGCCGATTGGCCGGCTCGTTATCGCATTGCGTGCCCTCGGGTAGTCGCAGATGACGCAGACGTCGCATGGACGCGCGCATCCACGAATTCGCGGTGGCGGCAGCCGAGCCGACGATAGCGACGGCGGCGGCGGTTGCTGTGGCGGCGGTGGCGGCAGCGGCAGTGGTTATCGTTGTCGCACTGTCGCGATTTTCGCGATCGACCGCCTCGTTTGTGGCGTTACAACGTGCGGCCGCGGTCTCGTCATCGTCATTGTTGTTATTGTTATTACCGTTACAATGCCGGCGATGTTGCCTGCCGTTATGACGATTGTTACTACTGTTTTGATCGAGAAGAAGCGCGCCACCAGAAGATGGCCACCGTTCGCCACCGTTCGCTAGGGACTTTGCCGTCGCGGTGACGGACATCACGGCACTGCGGTCCGTCGCCGTCTCGTGACGTTCACAAGCGCGCCTGCGCCCCGCACTCCCACTCTTGGTGGGGATAGCGTTCACCCATCCCTCCTGTTTGCCACGTTCTCCGGCAGCCGCAAACGACTCTACGGCCCGTAAGCAATCTACTTCCTCGAGCCATGACCAATCCACTTCGGAACCTTCCGAGCAGACGTCCTCGGTCACGTCGGTCGCCGATTCCGCTTCCGATGACTGTCTGCAAGCATAGGAAAATGCGGGCTTAATCTTCGCTAGATTAGAGTTATGCGGGTCTCGTTTCGAACGCGAAAGATTAACTTGAATGCTAGCAAAACCGTTTTCTTTTTTTGTGCAGATATAAAAGAATGAATAAAACAAAAATGTTTTGTATATTTCTTAAAAACTGTTTCTAATTATTGCAGTTAGCATCACTATTGGTGATATTAATTGGTCAATAATTAATGCGAAATCTACAAGATTCGTATTGCTTGTTAGGATAAACAAAAAAATCATTGAAATATTTCAGTTATAATAATACTTGATTATTGTAACACCTAATACAACATCTACAACAACCAATATTAAGGCTCCTTAGTTGTCACCGCGGCCATATTGGAATAGTGACGTTATAGGCGAGAAATGTATAACCCAATAAAGTTTATTGCGGTAGTTTTGTAAATAAAGAGATGTTTGACTAAAATAATACCTAATATAACTTTAAGACATTTGTGAAAATGGGCGGCTGCTATCCTTTCCCTTCCTAATAGTCAATAAATAGCTGTAAAAGGCACGTGAAATGAAATCTGTTCAAGCAGATTCAACACGATTTGACAGCTGTTGAAAGAAGTGGAAAAAATGCTTTTACATATAATGTCCGAAGATAATTTTAGCTGCCGCTCATTTTTACAAATCTGATAAGTACGAAACAAGTCACATCTGCACGATTAAGAACATAATAACGAAAATAGTCGCAATAACAAATTTCGTTGTCATTTACATAAAGATGAACATAAAGATGAACAAAGATTCTATTTTTCACCGCGATGGTATGTCGCTACCGTTAACGCGAAATTCTCAGCTGAATACTCAGGAGCCTTAATTTTTTTTTTGATATTTTTCTTTCTAAAATATTTTTTCACAAGAGGTGAGGAAGAAGAAAGAAAAGAGGTGAGAAAGAAAAAAATAATACCTATTTTTATTAGTTAGGAGCAACAGGTTTCGTCATCTCTCTTTTTGAACATAAAAAATTTCTGTATCAAAGCACACGACGGGTCAACAATCTCGACCTTTGTTGCGCTCTTTTTAATTTTACGCGTTCGCCTTCGTCTTTCTTTCTCTAGCCAAGACGAAATAACATGATAACATCGCGATAGTCAAACGCGGAGAATAGCCCGAAAGAGAAAAAGAGATCATCCCAGAAGGAACTTTCTAAATAAGAACTTTTAGTTCCGCGCACAAGACGCAGTAGCACGTGCCGCTTCGAGGGGGCCAAAAGTGTCGGAATATGAAAAACTAGACAGATTGACAGAGGAGGGAGACATCTCAATGCGGGTTTCACGCTTTGCGCGCACGACCCCCCACGTGACTTCCGGTCCGAAATGTAACGCCTGTGAGAATACTCCGTACAGCGATACACCCATAGATCTATATTCCTATAGTACTGAATACGCCTTTTTCTTTAAATAGAAAGAGACAGTAGACATAGACGTGTCGTATCTTCTATCCGTCAGTTTCCGAAAGTATATGATAAAGAGGGATATCAGATATAGCTTTCTCGCTTTATCATATAGAAACAGGACAGAACATTACTCTCTCACTCTATCAACTCAATTTTATTCAGAAGACGTATTCAGTATTATAAGATCTATGGATATACTCAACGCCGCGTGTCAGAAAGCATTTCTATGCCGATTCCTGTGGATCACTGACGGATACCCCGTCCGTATCCTACATCCGTTTCGACACGACCATCGAGCACAATCATCAAGATCGAGAAGGATAACAAGATGCAGCTCATGCGGTATATTCTATATGTATGGGAGCGCGTGTATACTTGATCGTATGTCGCGTCCGCTCGTGTGGCTCTTTCGCCCTCGGCGAAGAATGCTGCGCGATTACGAATTGTGGGAGGATAATCGTAGGAATGTGGGTGGAGATGCTCGGTAATTCTCTTCGTGCCTCAAAACATAGAACATTGAGTTATTCGCAGGTATGTAGCAGGAAGTAGCGGGGAAATAGTGGTAAGAGAGTGATTATAGCAGATGATTTAAGTCTCTCGAGAAAAGAGGCGAAATTGTGAGAAAGTTATGACTTGGCGCTATATTTTGTAGATACATTTATACACACATTAAATATACATATACTCAAACAATTTTCATTTTACAGCAAAAACTATTTTTTCGAAAAAAAAAAAAGGATTTTTGCTATATACTTTTGTGTGTGTGTGTGTGTGTGTGTGTGCGCGCGCGCGCGCGCGCGCGTGCGTATGTGTGTGTGTGTGTGCGTGCGTGCGCGCGCGCGCGCAGTTGGGTTAGAAAAAGCTATTATATAATATACTACATAACTATTATTATGAAATCAATCAACTAAGATTATAACATAAAACGATTTCATAATTGCGTTAATGACATTTTTTTATATAAATATAAATTTTAGATTTTATGAAATAATTTACGAATTTAGAATTTGCTATCTTTAAATGAAGAATCTAGACTATCCTCTATAATTTTCCTGTCTGGCCTAACTTTTTTTCTTTATATTTTAGTCTTACATTCAATCCAGTTTATGACATTATGCAGAAGGTACGTAGTAATTCGAAATAGATGGTATAAGACTTTATGCTTGGATTTAGCGAATTATGTAGCAGAATTATATATATTATAGACTTAATACCTTATTAGTATCGCTCAAGAATATCGAAAAATTTAAACTCAAATTATTTACAAAATAAAAATATTATAGATAAAAATGATTTCACATTTCAATATGTATAAGCAAACTGAATGTGATTTATACAACATGCATTAATTGTAATTTTTTTATTTTATCAATTTTGCGCATTAGGTTCCTCTTAGTATAAATCATAGATTTTTCATTTAGAAATTATCTCGCATCGCGAACGTGCAGCGAGGCATTGAGCGATTTCGTCACACAAGGCAATGCGCATATCCTGCAACTCGGCTTTCCGGATGCGTAATGTCCAACCAACATGGCACGGCTCTCACCTTATTGTGCGCGAGTCGCGCGTGGGAAGTGTTTCGCTGATATAACAACTGAAATTTGTTGTTTAAATTCCGCATGTCGCGCGGGGAAAGAGAGGCGAGGCCGTATGTTCGTGCGCTCGATGACCCGATTGCTTTTGTAGCGCCCGCGGCGATCGCGTATCTGCGGACCGACTTTCTAAACGTCGTGCCCTTTCCCAGTGAGTCGTCTGTCGATAACGATACAGTCGTCACTGGATTAACCCTTCAATGATCCAAAAACTTTTCCCGACGAATATTGTATTTCTGTACGAAATAATCGGTGCTGATACAATTATCGTATATATCATATAATCAAAAAGTTTCAAAATTTGATGAAATAAACTCTCTGAATTCAGATTTTATTTTTAAATCAAAGTTTGCACGAGAAAATATATTCTTTTATCATCAAAAATATTTCCTCTTATCGAAAAATACATAGAATGAAATTTACAGAAAAGTGATTAGAAACGAATATATTTAAAGATAAAATACATGCCTCTTTATTATATATGCGAATAAAAAGAAATTTCAGATACCAGCTGTTCGAGACAAGTCAAGACTAATAATGAGATTTAAAAAATTTCATATTTAACAAAATAACATTTCTCGTTTTCTATCTCTTTTTGTAATTTTCTCATAATATTTAGAGAAACATTTAAATAAAGTTATCTAAATATTAAATATAACATTTAGATATTTTAGATATTTTGTTGTCGATATCTCATTAATATCGGTATCTATTCGATCTATCTCGAATGTTTCATATATTACATTTAATAAGTTAATTATACGTTAATAGCGCGATGTACAAACTTATTTTAATTAGAATAATAAAGCTATATATATTGTATTTAGACAACAACGTATATTTTTTTAAATGAAACTAGACATTAAAAATCTTTGTGTGTTACTTAGGTTTCAATTTAGTTTCTCTATATTTATCGAATTTATATTTCAAAAAGAGACATGTGCCGTGACAGAAATCATTATATATTTTCAACAAATGAGTTTTCAACTCACGGATTTCTTACTCTTTCCAGAAGAGAAGAAACTTATTTTCCATTCATGTGTTCTTACTTTTATATTTCGTTCTTTACCTCGGTTCTTTATCTATGCTTTGTACTTATTCATTTTGTATTACAACTCGCATCTCCGACAGACATTACGGCGTTTCGCTCAGATGTACCATTCATAGATTAATCCAGAGAGTGACTTTCTAAACGCACGATGCCCTTTCTCAACGCGCCTATATCGGACGCAACGATATCATACTTGCATTATAATGGACAACGAAGATCTCCTTTGCACGGTATCGATACCGCGCCGCTATTGTTATTAATTATTTCTACGCATGCGAAACAAAAGCGACCGTTTCGCTATTGTAGCAAGAGCCTACAAACACGAAGGTGAATTGCTTTTGTAACGTGACGTTAACGAGAGAACGCAAACGGAAGAGAATTATGTGGAATTACGCCGCGTTACAGGGTGGCTATTAGTAAATTATCCAATTCGTATTCGCCTGCGATTCTCCACGAGAAAGAGTAGACGATAATGACAACTCTTTTATTTGTTTTCAAAAGGAAGAATGTTCTATTTCCACGTATATTTCATTACGAGAAAAAAATAACGGAAATATGAAACAATTTTTTTTCCATATCAATTGTCATATAACATGCGTTATTGCAGTACGTCGAACCAGAATTTTCCGCTTTCACATGTAATACATAATGTCCCATCCTTTTGAATCGTTTAATTCGATGCGGAACTTAAGGAGATCCTAAAGTCTGTCCTGTTTTATCGACCAAACTGATTAATTTTCTGGCATGCTAATTTTCTAATTATATTTGCAGATTTAAAAATCTTTTTCCACAATTAAAGTATACACACCTATGTAAGTCATACCAGTCGACTTTACACCGAGAAAAAAATTTAAGAAATTTCGATCTTTTTTACCGACTATTAGTCCAATATGGAGTCAAGAACTATCAACATGTGCGAATATTTGCTTCATATAAAAATTTGGCAGCCTATTTGTACAAAATGACATCGGTAGAAAATGCGAATTACATGTAGGAACAATGTAGAGTTTTTACAATTAGGCTTGAAAACGTGATATAAAAGATTAGCGTGCCTGAAAAATTGTTCATGTATGTATCATGTGTATATAGAAATGTATGTATGAGTGTATGTACACATAAATATATCTATGTATGTTTAGATGGCATGTGTGTAAACGTTTTCGTCGAAGTTCGCTCGTCAGTTTAAAATCCCCTTAAATCATTGCTCGCGATATCGCTGTGTAAATTATTGTAAAAATCCATGCTACACGAAATCGTGTACCCTGTGACATTATGATAATTTTTTTCGAGTGAGAGTGATGCGTTCGCCTTTAGACTCACGAATGTTCACACTATCACCTTGAGTCCGCAACTGTTAGAAAATTTCACTGTCTCCATGGCGAGTAAAAATTTTTGAAATTTAAGAACTCTCCTAATTCTTTTCCGATTTTTTAATTAAAAAAGAAAGGAAGGACATATAATACATTCCATGTGCAGACGAATTCGACGTAAAGTTTCAATGTAAAAACCACGAATGATTTTCAATGAGTATTCTGAGTTCCCTCAGCAGCGGTCACTTCAAAGGTCTGCCAGTTAAAAGCGGTTCTCTAAAACTCTCAAGCTTACACCCATGCTAATAATATTTGAAGAATACGGCGTATATAATGCATTCGCGATTGTCAAAGGAGATCTGCATTTTCATTGTTAGTGTCTTAACTTCGATTGGCAAGAAAAATTCTATATCGTTTCTTATCTCGTCGCTAAAGCGTGTGTTCATCGAGAGAATCTGAATCGAAACAGTTTGCACGCTCGTTAGACTCGAACCTATGTAAATACTTCCGGCACGAAAGCGCGCTTTCCTACCGATGCATTCGAGTTTACCTATGCGAATTCTTGCATTCGAGTCTAGCTATATGAGCTTGTTCTCTGTGAGAAGCCATAACAAAGGTAAGCGAGATGTTAGCTGAAGCTAACGCGAGAGGCCAAGGAGAAAAGAATTTTCTGTACTCTGAAACATACATAACAGTCTCCGAGAGTTAGGAAACAAGAAAGTTGATACATTTAAAATATATTTATCTTCAACAGATTACGGGTTTCATTTAATTTGACTTTTATCTTAATTTTATTTTAACTATGTGATTCTTATATATATTTGCACTTTATCTGTACATCTCCTTTTTGTGTGTCCTAAAATTTATTTTATTTATCCTATTATGTGTTGGATGAATACGCTGAATTCCTTTTTTTTGGAGATAAAAAATATACATTGCATTAAATTATATGAAACTTTTTAATTCGTCCATGTGCCGTTGAACTAATGGATCTTCCATTTGGGAAATTCTCATTTCAATTCAATTTGAGAATATTGAAAGATGCTTTTCTAATAATGCTTTTCGTATTGGAATTTTTAACATTTGGAAATCTCATTGCTTCAACTAAAACATCGTTGAAAATGGCTCAAAATTGAAATTGAAATCGAAACGTTTATTTATCAATCATCTACTTTTATAAAATTAACGTGTGCATGCGCGCGCACGCGTGTATGTGTTTTATGAATAATCATATATGCGTATTAATTACGTCGTTTGATATATTCTTATTGACTCTTCTTAAAGCCTTGATATTATATATTTGTACATTTTCTAATCGATGCGAAACTGGATTCAAGTTTTATAAAGTTATTTTCCAAGTACAAAACACTTTTTGTTCACTTTCGATAATTATGATAATTTTGTATTATGATGTTGAATATTCATGATATAAGAAGGGAGGATATGCATCACGGCCGAATCAGTCATGAAAATTTGTAATTATTATTTTTGCGAAAAATATCATCTCAGCCAGGAATCGAACCTGGATCCCCTGCTTATCGGGCAAATATCTTATCCTTTTGACTACTGAGGCATGTGGTGCACTGAGGCATTTATCGCAATAATGTGTTTAGAACAACAAATACAATGTTAAACAATACAATATCATATATACACATATACATATATTACAATATACATATATGTATACATTCTCGAATCCTTACGATCGGTACTACAGAGAGATGGTGGCCTCTCTCTCGACGGAATGAAATTATTCTCAAAGCTTTAAGATATTTAGATTTAAAAAAAGATTATTAATTTAGAAAATATTTCATTATATAGCCCTTACAGAATTTGCAATTTCTTTCTTTTCTACTGACGTAAAGTACGAAAATTCTTTGCGTGAGAAAAGCATGAAAATATAACGGAAGCAATTGTACCTCGTAAGAAAAGTGGATGCTCCACAATCGATGTTGGAGACCGACGGTGCGCAGTGATATTCTTCAAGACTGTTGAATTTATCGATACGAGAAAGTTCGATCGGTACGGTAAAAGCCGAGTTTAGGCTCGTCCCTTCCGTCCATGATTTACGATTCGATTCTCGAAAGGAACGCCTTCCGCGTTCGAAGGCGACGTTTTTCTGGCTGCGTCTCTTGAGAACAACTCTCGCGTGAGATTCTGAACGGATAGAAATCGATCTGCCCTTGGCTGAATTGCCTTCACGAAACTTCTTCGGACTCGAAGAGTCGTAGACCGAATTGTTCAGCTGGACATCGTATTCGCTCGGCGTGACGACGCTTTTCGTCTTCTCCGTGTCGTTTTTACCGTTCACTTCCTCGTTCGAGGTCCTGGACGACGATTCGAAGGGGTAACTGGCCGTATCCTCTTTTCCCCCGATCAAAAGACGCACGGGAGATATCGCGCGATTTAGGTCAACGTTCTCCTTCCTTATGTGACCGCAGCTCGTTTCCGCTTGGTCCTCGTTGTCGTCGTGCTCGGCGAGGAAATTGAAAGCGTCATTTATCTCTCGTGTCTCGTACGTTTCGTCTTCATGCCTCACGGTCGCGGCTTCTTGCGTTTTTTCGCTTGATATCGTCGTCGCGTGGTCCACTGTATCCTGCTGGATCTCCTTGTTGGTGCCCAAATGATCTCTACGTATCACCGGCTCTAAATTTTTAGTGATGTCGCGAACTCGCTTAATTGTGTCTGACGAGACCACATCAATCCTCTTACAAATCGGTATTACTTGATCATGACCCAAGGTCACCAAGACATCACCTTTGTCGGTGCTGTTCAATACTCGCTCTTGTTGCTTAGTGAGAGAAAGTTTCTGTTCCAATTTCGGGGGACATACGTCCAGGAGATGCTCCTGTTCTTCGGGTGTCGCATTGTCCACAGTGACTCGCGGCACGCATACATCATTTCCAAGATCGATCAGATCGCCGTCCTCATTGGTTGCCATCTTATAATGATTTACACCTGCAATGATAAAGAGTTTTCGTTAATTAATATTAAATGAGTGATGCACCGCTCAAGGACGAAAATCTTTTTTTATCCATCATAGTTACAAAAATAATACAGTTGACAAGAAAAAAATTGTTATCTTGATTATATATGCGTTTTTAATTCGTAGTGATTTTTTTTAATTTTAGTTAAATTATTTAGTTAAATATAATGATTAGTTTATATATACATATATATATATATTTAAATTAATTATATGTGAATAAAATATTCCTGTGAATTAACAAATATTCACTGTGACTGCCGCATATAGTTGAATCAAATAATATTCTTTGAATAGTTTTTTCTCAAATATTATGAGATACGCTAAAATTTTTATGAAAGTTCTATATAAAAAAAATATTTGCTTTTATATATTTGTTTATTAAAAATTATTTCTTTAGCGTATATTGTTTCCTTAAAAGTATTTGCGATGTAAACTAAATACTCAGAAGAATCGCATATGTATCGTTGATTAATGTGATATCTGATCATTATCGATTTAAACCAACGAGTACGATTACACGTCGAAGGTCATCTGAGATGGTTAGATTAGACAAAGTGTGTTGGTAATTTTTTACTGCAACCTTACTCGTCCTAGATTCGCCTGACCTGTCCAAGAAATCTCTGGTCATAGACTAGAAGAGCATGATTCTCTCTACTATTGACCGCTATAGGGATCTCGAGCCTCTCACAGACATCGTAGACTAGAAGAGCATGATTCTCTCTATTATTGACCGCTATAGGGGTCTCGAGCCTCTCACAGACATCAGGCTCGCTAATCAATTGGATCGTTCTTCCAATCTCTCTTTCTCTAACTCACCATTTCGTATATATCGAAGAAGATTCTGCAAAAATACGTTTGCCATGTCGTAAAAATTCGTATCACATTCGTTGTATCATTCGCAAGCTCACTCGCATTGAGAACTGAGACGCGTACTAAGAAAGAGAAGATGACACTATCACCATAAGTATTAGTGATCATCGTCAACGATTAACGGCAGCATACTAACTGAATGATACCCGACGGACCGACGTGTTTAACAGCGTGTTTATCAGTAGTGATGCTCGATTAAATTTCATTTTTTATTCATAATTCCATTGCATATAAATAGTCTAGTTTTTAAAAACTTTTTTTTCATTAATTATATGTATCAAATATATTAAGGAACGTGTGAAGAATTTTTGAGGTTCTGATGCAAAAGAATTCTTTATTTATTCGTGAATTTAATATTAAAGAAACTAAAAAAACGTATGTGTGTATTATACATTTTAAACATCTTAATTGATTAATCTTAAATGATATAAAAATTACGTAGATTATTCTACTACTTTTTCTACATATCTATTATATAGAGTACAATTCTCTAAACGGTTTGAAAATTATTAAATTTTTAAATTTGCATTGATTTTTGTAAAAAATTATTTATTACTATATTAATATAGAAAGTAAATAGCATATTTAAGATATATATTTTATTTTAAAATTATTAATTTGATATACATGATTGATCATTTTTATATTTCATGTATGTTTAATTTATTCAATATCTATAATAATTCAAAATCTCCTGATAAATTATTAGAGAGTGTCTATTAGAGAGTGTCTTAAATCCGAAAAAGAATTTCTAAGAATTTCCTGATTTTTAAAACTTCCAAGTAAAATAAAAATATTTTTGAATGTGTTTTACAAATAAATATATATTTATTATACAAAAGCTTAATATTTTTCATTCTTAAAGTTTATAAATCATAAAATAAAATTAAAAATCACTCGAGTTTCGATAATTAAATTTTGAAAGAAACTATAAGAACTCTAAAAAATAAGTATTTTATGTTGAATAAAATTTGCAAATTTTATTTTTAAAAGTTATGAACAAAAATTATATAATGCAATAACCAATACAAAAATCAACTTTTATAAAATTATTAAAATAAATATCCGTTTTCATTAAATAAAATTGCATCTAACACAAAATTATTATCTTCAATACTGAATATCGGATCAATTATAAAATCAGTATGCTTTAAATAGCACATCTGTTGCATTCTCCGTTTGCATCTTGGATTTATCATCGGGAAATGTTACATTGTTAATGTACTCTCCTAGTGATATTCTCACTGTTTCAATTTTTTTACACAGAACATTATAACATTATTATTGTATAAGCAATATGTCTTAGTTTTTATTATGCATGTGTTTATGATTGAAATATTTTACAACTAATTATCAACAATATTGCAAATTCTGAAAGTTTCCTTGATTTCCCTGACATCCGTCCTGATTTTTCTTCGCCATCCTATGACTATTTTTCAATTTCCCTAACTTTCACCAATCCTCGCTGTACCAGATTCAAAACATTCTGTATTATTAGTGCATTTCGAGACCTTTTTCTCTGATTATTGATAAGAAGTCTAAATAAGAAATGCTCGATTTCTTAAATGTCATTTTGTAACTAATATCGAATATCTTTTTCGAATTCATAAACGAAGAAACAGTTATGTCCACGCTAGAAACGTCTCTTCCTGCTGTTTCCGTCAATAAAACTATCTCCGTCAATAAAAAAAAATTTTTCCTGCATGCGGATTTCGAAGGAGATTGAACACGAAGCAAAATCGTACAGCACAAGTCGATACACTTTGATTATAGCTTATGAAGCACTGGCAAATAACGTACCGTCGTATTCTCGTTGCAAAATATTGTTTAGTCACCACGAGTTAACTGTGCATGCCGCGAATACATAGTCGCTATTGTATATCGGTCGAATAATCGTCGATTCGTTAACATACAGCAGTGTCATGAATTCATAATGATCTTGGCGTGTTATCGAGTCTACGTACATGCCGTTTCTTCGACAAAAAAATTTTTCTAGGTACGTCATTAATCTCAGCTCACTTGATTAACCTATTCACGCGACATCAATTAACAATTCCGACAAATTAACAAGTGTCGAAGTTAATTAGCGTTGCCAATTATTTGACGTTTTGACTATGTATATGGATGATAAATAATCTTGTAAATAATTCAGCATACCTGGAGAACTCGAAATTCGCGAACGATGAATCCACGGGTTCGAGCGTATCTACTCGTTGGCTCGGGCTGATTAATTACCACCGACACGCGTGCAAACACGCGTTATGAGTTCACTTGACACGCATACAACTTTATTTGTCGCCGTTAAACGCTCGGTTAGACCTCATTCTCACGACCCGTGGCGGCCAGAAAGCAAACAAATGATATAATTGTATACAATTACTCGGCCGGCGGCTCTCTGTTATTCCGCTCACGTTCAACTAAATTAACAACATTGCTCTCATCTGTGCACGTTACGAATCCACTTTCTACGCATATCAAGACGCTTTCAAACAACGGTAGAGAATCAAACACTAATTTAAGGGGACACAATGGAATGACAGATCAAATAATAGATAATAATATTGTCTTTAACATATAGTAGGGTGTAGTTAATAATTTATTAAACTTCAATATATTTAAACAATAAATTTGAAAAAGTTAAAAATATTAGTTTTAGCTATGATATAATAAAATAAAAAAACTTGCTGTGAAAAGTCTTTTTTATGATTGATATTTAATTTCCAAGCATTTTGAATAAACAACTTTAATATTATTTTAATTCTCTAAATGATGTCGCTATTGCTTGATTGTCTCTTTTTTTTTAAATATAATAATAATTATAACTTTTATTACTTTTATTACTTTTATAATAATAATTATAACTTTTATTATTATTATTTTAATTAAAATGGTCAACACATTTTTTCAATAATCCCAATTTTGTTAAATTTTTGTAAATAGGTTTTAATGAAATGATTTTCCGAATTTTGTGATGTGTTTCTTTTTGATACATGAAATTTCTTACATTTTGCTTCCGCTTGCTGCCATTTGCATTAACTATCTTTGTGTTTCAATTATTCTGGATTTTTATCAATAGAGCACTTGTTATAATAAGTTACCCAAATTGCATCATTTCTAATTGAACTTTTATGTCAATAATTTTTATAGCATAATAATCATTTTCATGATCAGAACAAATCTATCTACTAATTTGAATGAAAATAAAAGACTCTAAAATTAAAGAAAAGCACGTCAGGTCAGCAGGTCAAAACACACAAAACGTACAGGTCAGCATAAGTCAAAAATTCTATCTCAATAGTGTTATTGCGTCTACCAGGCACTACGTTCACGTGACCGAATATACTTCCGAAAAAGTTCAACCTAGTTCGAAACTTTTTTTTCTCAAATTGAAATGCAAACCAAATATATTCTTCAATATTTAAATTTTCAGATAAGATAAAAAAAAATTTATTTTTTTGATCCATCATCTTAATCCCCTCTTAAATTCGTATCACACTATAAATTAAAATTAAAACTGAATTGGAATTTGATTAATCAAAACAAAGTTCTGTAAACTTGAGATTTGTTTTCTTTCCAGTTGATTAAATTCTAATCTCACTCCTAATTGGTAGTCTGATATGGGTTTAAGAATGTATCGGTTGTACAATGTAATAAAAAGTTATCGAAATTTAAAACAATATATTTCTTATATTTATATTGTTTGAAATATCAGATAGATTTTGATTATAAAGAGGAGATTAAAGTATAACCAAAAATAAAAACAAAATAATATATTTTTAATATTTTCATGAAAGAAAATATTTGCAAAATGAACATTTTTTTCTAATAAATGACAAAACTGGCCTTTGGATATGAATACTTTTTGAAAATAAGAAACAAAAAGATAATTTATAAAAAAATGTTTAGTTACTACTACATTACTATATTACTACTATATTCAAATATTACTATTATATATTAAATAAGTATATACGAAATATATATATTTTATATATACGAGGATAGTCTGAAAAATTTTGAACCTTAACATGAAGATGACGTTACTCATCAAAATCATTCTAGTACTACAATAATATATGCTTTGAAAGACTTTTGTGAAAATTTCATTTTGGACGCTCAATTGTTGTTTGACAGTCATTTGTGTCGATATCAGTATTTTTGTAAAAATGAAAAAAATTGAATATCGTGCCGTGATTAAATTCTTACATTTGAAAGGCAATGCGCAAATTAAAATCGAGTTAGACGCTGTTTACGGGGACTCTGCCTCATCATTTGCCATCGTAAAAAGATGGGCAGCTGAATTTAAACGTGGTCGTACCAGCTTGGCTGATGATGAGCGTTCGGGACGGCCAAAAACTATGATCACCGCTAATAACATCGAAAATGTTCACCAAATAGTACTGGATGACTGTCGAATCAAGGTTAGAGAGATAGCAGAAGCTATGGGCATATCGAAAGAACGCGTTTGTTATATATTGACTGAAGAATTGGATATGCGCAAGCTATCCGCGCGTTGGGTGTCGCGCTTGCTCACTTTGGACCAAAAACGAATTCGAATGAACATTTCCAAGACCCTGTTGGAGCGATTCAAGCGAAACGAGTCAGATTTTTTACGTCGATTCATAACTGTAGATGAAACTTGGATCCACCATTACACTCCAGAGACAAAAGAACAGTCAAAACAGTGGACTGCAAAGGGTGAACCTGCTCTGAAAAAGGTGAAGACGGTTTCATCAGCTGAGAAGGTAATGGCGACTGTTTTTTGGGATAATCACGGAATTGTGTGTATCGACTATCTTGAAAAAGGTAAAACAATAACGGGAGCGTATTACGCATCATTACTTGATAAGCTGAAGGCAGAAATTACAAAAAAACGGCCGCATTTGAAGAAGAAGAAAATGCTGTTCCATCAAGACAACGCACCTGTTCACACTTCGGCGGTTGCCATGGCCAAAATTCACGAACTGCATTTTTTAATTGGTTGACCACTCACCGTATTCACCAGATCTGGCCCCCAGCAACTTTTTCCTGTTTCCTAAGCTTAAAGTTTCGCTTGGAGGACAGAGATTTTCATCGAATGAGGAGGTCATCGCATACGTAAACGCCTATTTTGCGGAGCAAGACGCCAACTACTATTTGGAGGAGTTAAAGAGATTAGAGTATCAATGGGAAAAGTGTATCGACTTAAAAGGAGATTATGTTGAAAAATAAAACTATATTTGACCGAAAAAATACTTGTTTCTATGTTAGGCTCAAAACTTTTCAGATTACCCTCGTAAAATGTAAAAATAATCAATTATTTAATTAAAACAAAAAAATAATACTAATAATAATAAAATTAAAGTTAAACAATTTATTAGACCATCAAATTAAATTTAAAGACCAACAAATGCAGACCAACAAATCAGATGCATACCCGTAAAGATTTTTAAAAAAAAT
>NW_011933497.1:116373-131527 GCF_000187915.1 Pogonomyrmex barbatus
GATATATATATATATATATATATATATATATATATATATACATTAAAATTAAATTAGATATCATTGATATTTCATCTATTATAAAAAGTATAACATCATTTAAATCCGCTCGTAGAACTTTCAATATATGATCAAATAATTGTTTATATTTAGAAGTGTGACCATGTTCAACAGGTAATTGGAACAATCTGTGAATTGTCAAACCGTCTATATTAAATGCTGCAATATCTGTAGGTGCTGCTACAGCAATTTCTTTATTAAGATTTTGTTTTATCCAACATTTAATAGTCTTAATTAGAAAACTTTTTCCAGTACCACCTTCACCGCTAACATATAATCATAATACTGATTTATTTAATTTAATAGTCTAATAAGTCTATCAAATACTCTCTTTTAATCCGTGTTTAATTTTATTATCATTTCAGAAACATCATCTTCTTTAATTTTAGTTCCAAGATTTTTAAAGTCCTGCATGGCTTCATTCGCCTTTATATTTTGCACACCTATTGCATTTTCTGGATCATCTTGAGATGCATTTTGTTGTTTTTGCAATTCATTATCTAGATATTTCTGAACTAACTGTTTTGCAATTTCAAATGCCGTTAACATATAATATAACATATAATTACAACATACAACATATAACATATAACATATTATTTATGTTGTTTTATGTTATATGTTATGTTTTTTATGTTATTTATGTTTAATGTAATAATTTGTTAATAATTGTTAATAAATGTTAATAATTTGTTGTCAATAATCTAATAATATAATAAAAATCTAATAATTTAATTTGTTGTAAAAATCTAATTCTATTTCTATTTCTATTTCTTCAATGTATTATATATTATTACAATATTACTTACAATATTACAATATTATTTACTATTATATGTGACACATGTTATATCTTCTTTTTTATTAATCATTATGTACAACTTCACACGAAGGACATCTGTCAAAGACATATCAAATAAAAAAAATGAGTGCTGCAAGAGCTGTCATACAGAGACGTTCATTAGCGCCTCTTGCGACAGAAAAAGGAGAGTCACGACGACGACTAGGACGTTTCTTAAATTTACCAATTTGAACTTTGCATCACGATTGCGTCGCGATTTCAGTTTATAGAACACGGAGAAAAAAAATAAAAACACTTTTCTTATATAATTTGATAGTTGATTAAGCGTAATTAAAACTTAATCAATGCAGTCATTGTTGAGATATGAAAATGTAGACCGAGTTCATCTCGGGGTCTCGCGTAAATAGAGCCACGGGCGTCTCGCCGCCGTTCTACGCGTACTTTGCTGCGCGTGAACTTGGCGTTGAGACACCACCCGTGTCTCTTGATTTCACTGTTATATATTTATTTTCCGCGCAACATTCGTTAAACTGTGAATCTTGAAAAATTACAATGACAATTATAATTATTCCTAATTTGCATTTCTGACTGTGCAATATATATTTTACTTATTATGATTATACTGAATGATTAATATAAAATATCGAAACGTCTTTTGGATATTTTGTTCTTAATTATTATAAGCAATTATTATAAGTACCATATTATAAAATCCAGGAAGATAAAGATTAATTTTTATGTCCCTTTGGTTTGGTTCAATTATTTGTTTCAAAATATTATTAGTTTGTTAATTCATTGATATAATTGCTGTTGCAGCATCTGAGATGTAGTTTAGCAAAAGTATATGACGCCGGAGACACCCTATATATTGCGGCGCTCCGGGAGTCGCTCCCACGTTTCAAGAATGCGTTCGCGTCATTGGATCGCTTCCTAGCGCACCTTTTCCGCATCCTTGTGCACTCTAAGCTTCTCATTACCGTCATTCGTTATTTCAATTCTAGAAATGCGTGCTTGTACGAGAAGCCGCTTGACACAAAAATATTGAAAATTGCTCGATTTATACGACAAACTCGATTTTATACACGAAAGTCGTGCGACGTAACCTTGATTGTTGCACTCGAGTCTATGTTAACGTAAAAATATCGCCGTTAAGGCGATGCTGATCTTGTCTGTATTATCGACAAAACACAATAATTTTTGTATTGCTCTAATTTTTTATTAATTTTATAGATCTGGAAATCCTTTTCTACAATTAAAATTTATGCATTAATACATTTTTAGTTTTATATGAATTTCGTATCAAGAACAAGAAAAAATTTTTAAATTTAGATCTTTTTTCATTTAGTACCTTAAAAATGGTGTCAAAGCTGTCAAGTCACGTAAATTTTACTTTATATAAAAATTGTATAGCCTATACTTACTAAAACTGATATTGCTAGAAGATTATACGAAGAAGCAACGTTGAGTTAGAATTAGGTTTAGACACTTATTAAGGGAATATAACAAAAATTTGTTCATATGTGTATCATGTGTGTACAGAAATGTATGTATGAGTGTACGTATATATACATAAATGTATTTACGTATGTTAGATGTGCATATGTGTGAACGTTTTCGTCGGAGTTCGCTCGGCCAGCACCCTTAACACGCGCCTCGGATAATAATTGCAGGATGGTATGCGTATTTCTATGATTTGGATCGTAATGCGAACAAAGTCTCCAAGTATCTTTTTGTTCAGAAATGCAACGCTTCTGTTAACGAACTAATGCCGCGATACGACGTAATTACAGCGTTGTTAAAAATGCATCGTAACTGATTAGTGAGAGACCGCGGTGACAAATGATGCAGGTGAAATTTAAATGATTACAATCTTTGTGTCTCTCTCTCAATTTATTTAACCACTACATTTAACAATAATATTTGTATTTTCGATGTATGTGATATCCTGTCTGAACCAGAAGTTTTGAAATACATAAGAAAATAGAAATATTAATACAAAACTAAACGGAAAAATATATATTTACCTTATTATAATATAATATAATATAAAAAAAAATCAATAATATTTTATTTTATAAATCTAAGCTGGAATAGCAATTGAGCCGAAAGAAATAAAAATCAAATAGTACAACTTGTGTGTATTGGCTGTTTGAAAGTTATAATTCTCTTCATAAGTAATACTTAACAATATGATTTATTTGGATTAATCATCAGTTATAAAAGTCAGTTATAAAAAAATGCAATAAAGTTATTGCAATATTTATATCGTATCTATTCGCAATATGCTAATATAATAAATTAACCTTAAAACAAAATATTTCGAATCAGTTTCTATAAAAAGCTGCAAAAATATTTCGAATCAGTTTCTATAAAAAGCTGCAAAAATATATCTCCTCCAATAACTTCTCTTGTTTAGATTGACTAGTTTAAATTGTCATCATTTATCATCATTTCAATTAAAACAAAAAACAAAAAAGTATTTAGAGGAATCGAAGAATAAGAATTAATAAGAATTAAAATGATAAAAAAATGTGAGTAAATCACAGAGAACAGAATTTTATTTTTATGTTTTAATTCATTAAAACATTGTTATTTTCATTGTGTAATTACAATTTATTTCAAGTTTGAAAATTCAACTTATGTATTTTATCTCAACTATTTTGAGATCAACTATTTTGAGAGTGATTTAAAATAGCTATTTCTAAAATTAAATGAGCATGAAACTGTCGACACTTTATTTACTGAATCCTCAAATAAATCGCGATCGATTAAAAATATGAGGAGATGCTTAAACAAAGCAGCTTTATAATGACTGCAGGACCTTAAACTTTATTCGTTTCAGTCTACGGATCGAAATAAAATATTTAGTTTTGGTACATTGAGCAAATAGCGCAAATGATTATAAATGTTAAAAATATATAGAGCAATGAAATGATAAACATGATGTCAATTGTTGAACTCAACCACATTGTTATTTTCCATAAGTAACTACGGCAAACAATCATTGCGCCAATTAGATAGATAGATAGATATTTATTTTTTATCTTTCAGCTTTGAAAGGGGCATTGCGCCAATTAGAAAACTGCAATTAGGAACGTCACGAGTAAATAAAGTATAATCAAATCTTTTTAACTTGAATGCCAAAGAAACAGATAATTCAAGTTCTGAAAGTACAAAAAAAATTTGATTTATAGAAGTTCAGACATCATTTAACATTAACACACATTATTCGTGATATATATATATATATATATATATAAAATCATGTACATTAAAAATAAATTGAAATATCTCAATTCAATATCTATAACTTAACAATCTTAAAAAAAGACTATTATTAATTTAATAATAATTTTAAAAAACTTTTTATATTATAACTCTCAATAATATAAATAGATAGTTTGTTACTTCAATTTTATAGTCAAAAAAAGGGACTTGATTTATAAATATCTTCTTAAACATACCCATTCATCTATATCTTTTATTAACCAATTTTAATCTATTTTCCTTACTATTTCTATAACTTTTATTATTTTGAATTTGCAATAAAAAAAAATTTATTTGTTGTTAATGTTTATACCTGTTTATGTGTATACCTAATGAAAATTAATAAATAATTATTTTTGCGTTATAAAGACATTTTTTCGAGATATGGAAATCAATTTTAAAATAATTTGAATTATAGAAATAAATACCTTCCCTAATAAGGACGTCCTATTAGATGAGCCAGATATCCTGAGGATTAAGATCCTAAAACATAAACAGGATCTGTGGACTTGTAATGAGCGCCTCATTACGTCCTCGAGACGTCCTTAAGACGTTCTCCACTCAGCCTCAAGCTATTCTGAGGACTTTCTTAAGACGACTTTAGGAATTCAGGATGACTTCAGGGATATCCTGAAAACGATCGCGATTTCCGATATTAACTGTTAGTACTGAAAATCTACATGACACACCTTACGGAAAATAAGTGAAAAAAAAAATTAAAAATTAAAAAAAAAGTGATGAAACATCTTTTATCTTGTATCATCACATGTTTTTAAAACCAGTCACTCATATATTTGGAGATCCTGCTTGATGTCGCTTAATCTCTGTATTGGGATGAAATCTGCTATCGAAATGATGAAATAAGTGATTATATAGGACCTCGACTTAAAATATGATAAATCTGGTCAATGAATGTTACTATATTGTCATATAAATTTTATTTCTCGATTGCACATGTAATTCTTGTAGATAATTTAATTACATATATAGAACCGTGAACTTATATTATGTTTAATGAGAATCATTTTCCTTATGAAAATTGTTGTATATATATTTGTATATATATTTTGCTTACTTGTTTATGAATTTGTTAATAATTGTATTAAATATGGGAAATATTTTTCTTATTTATATACAGGGTATCCCAAAATTCCCGCATTTGGAGTACATTACGTGATTTTTTATGCTAAAAGAAACAATTTTTTCCTTTAACAAAATTGCGTGTGACGAGTAGTTTTTACAATAAATCAAATTAAAAGTGACGAATGAGCGCGCGTATGTGCATAGCGATCAGGGTCGACGCGCGTTTCTCAGACCTGATACCTAATCTTTGATGACTTCACGTACTATATTATTTAAATAAAAATTAACAAATAAATATTGTTTTCATCCTTTACCGATTTCATAAAAAAATTGTCTGATTTCGTAACATTATCTCGAAATAAAAATAAATGTAAATAATATAGTGTATGAACATTTTATTATTTTAATTATAATGCGCAATTGCATATAACAATTAAAAAAATACTGAATTTAACGAATTATTTAGACTTCGTTAAATTTTAAATTTTCGTTTAAATTTTTGTTTTAAATTTTTTGTTAATTTTAATTATTCGTTAATTTCTTTTTTTTCATTTAATTTATTTTTTAATTATTTTTTATTTTGGAAGATTTGCTATTAAATATATGTCGAATCATGCTGGAAATGCTCCAGCTTATGCAAGATAGTTTTATTCACAAAGTCAATGCCTGCATACAAATAAGAGGATTGCACTTCGAACATCTTTTATAAATTTAAACTTTTAATCAGCCCTTTTCAAACAACTATTATTATTAAAACTTACTTGAATATCTCAGTACATCACAAATGCTTACGAATTGTGTTTTCTACTTTATTGTTTTAATCGTGTAATCAATAGAATGTTTTCTTTTAACGAAATATGTAACACTTAATAACGAGAAATTAAACTTTTAAACTTTTTAACAATTATAAATAATTTAATCAAATTGTTTTTTATGAAGGAAAATTTTTTGCAGAGCATATACGCAATATGTATAATACTTTAAATATGATTATTTCAAAATATTTAAAATATTTTTATAATATTTTTGACATATTTTTAAAACTTATTTACATAATGTTTAGATCATAATTATCAAAATTATTTATTTTATCAAATATAATTTGTTATACTTTTCTTATTTAAATAATTCTAATCTTTTACAATTTTTTTAACTTTGATACAAGATATTAGATATTAGAAATAATTTGATACAAGATATTAGAAATAATTTTACACATTTACGAAATATGTGAAAAAATTTCAAGATATCGATACAACCGTTATTTAAAATTTTATGAGATTAAGTAATTATTGTAATATTATAAAGATAAATATTTTTGTATAATCTTTTGTTAATTTTTTTTGAGAAAATAAAGAGAGAACCAGTTTTCTCAAAATATCTTAAATTATAAATTTAAATATTTTATCTTTAAACACTATTATGAAAAAATCAATATTTTGAGTTTTCGTGATTATGTACTCACATAATTAATAAGTATTCGTTAAATTCAGTATTTTTTTTATTATCATATGCAATTGCGCATACGACAAAAAAAATTAAAATAATAGAATGCTCAGTTCATACACCATATAATTTACATTTATTTTTATTTCCAGATAGTGCTATGAAATCAGACAATTTTTTTATTGCATTGTTACGTAAATAATGAAAACAGTACTTATAACTGTATTATATTTTAAACAATACAGTACATGAAGTCATCAAAGATTAAGTCGCCGGCCTGAGGAACGCACGCTAGCCCTGACCGCTACGCACATACGCGCGCTCATTCGTCACTTTTAATCTAATCCACTGTAAAAACTGCAAAAGAAAAAAGTTGTTTCTTTTAGCAAGAATCACGTAGTATACTCCAAATGCGGGAGTTTCGGGACACCCTGTATTATAGTTAATTAAGAAAGATAGTAATTAATAATGTTTCATTATTTATTCATTAAAAATATATAAAAAATGACGATTAAATGAAGATATATTTATGGTGATAATATTTCGTGACAAATGTTATATTTATTTTACGTCATCATTTAATACACTGATGACGAATGACCTTAAATCACCGTCATAATGACGTCATCTTGCTACTTGGGTCAAAATATGTTATTATGGTATTTTCAGAATACGTGTCAGAACTGTATCAAGATAATGTCAGGATTATCAACAATTATTTATTAAAAATGTGTTATACATAAATGAATCAAGCTTTATTAATTATAACTCGTTAGTTATACAAAACATAAAAATTCTCATTTTTGAATATATAAAATAAAATATAAATATATATAACATAAATTATAAACTCTTTAACATAAATAATATTTTTTTGAAGATAATTATTTTTAAAGGAACTTTACATCTTAATATATATGTATAATATATACATATATTATATATATATATATATATAATATATATATATATATATATATATATATATATATATATGTCATAGAAATGAAAACATTTTAAAAACTTCTAAAAAAGTAGCAAGAGCTTCTGGTCACAGTCGTTACTGTTGGTCATTCATCATTAATCGCGAGAAAACAATACAGTCCCCGTATATATTCTCGTTTTCTATAAACATTTTCTATATTTCTAAATTATTCGACATAGGATATCTATTCAAAGAAAAAAAACAGAGATTGACTGTTCTCCCTTGCGTCATTCGTCGACTCACGCAATTCCGCGAGTGGGAGAGAGCGAGAGATACTCTCTCGCCATTCGCATATGTGCGAACACTTGGACGTCTATTTATACATACATACCTTCGTGTCATTCACGGGACACCGAAGACGATCACACTCGGAACGTAGAGATCAGCGTGGCGAGTACGTCGTACCGGGATGAACTAGACAGCATCCGTATCCGACATTCATCGAGGGAGAAAAGACGAACGGATTCCTCGGTGGTCTTTCGGTGGACCGGATGCAAGTGCGAACACGCGTGCGCGTGCGCGTGCACGTGGCGAACGGGCGCGATAATTCACGGTTTAAATCACGGTCATTCCACTCGCGCACGACCTTGTACGAGAAACGTACAAAAAGTGCAGCAACACAATAGTGTACGAACAATTCCCACCTCCATTCTCGTGTCGAACTTCTTCTCCTCCCTTCCTGCTTTTCCTGTTGCCAAACACAACACTGAAAAGCCTAGAATTTCGTTTTTTATCGGAGGTAACAAAGAAAATCCACTCTCAAATATTCTCCGCTCTTCCCTTCTCTTTTTTTTTCATTCCCATCTCTTCAATTCTTTTCGGAGAACTTAAAATTCTTCGGAGTATTGTCTACACGCGTCGGCCGGCGTTCGATTGTGTCGACTATTTTCGTTTAAAAATATTGCGATTCGATTTACGCACGACTTCACTCCTCGCATCGCGAGTGTGGCAACTTCAAACGACACGCACCTCGCAGCCAATTTTACGCTTTCAACAATCCCTTTCGCCGTACTATCGCACCGTGCTATCGTAACGTGTAACGTCGCGTGAACATCGCCGACGATGAATGTGAATCACGTCGTGATGTTCGATAACGAATGCGATATAGGTGCGGTCGCGCGATGTCTCCAACGGAGAAGATTAACCCAACAATCGATCGATTTACTGATCCCCGTGACTGAAAATCCTTTTTCCTCCGGTTTTGCTCTGGCTCGCGCGCGCGTTCACGTTCACCTCAATACAGAACCGGGTCGAGCAGGCGTGACTCACACCGGTCGGACTTCGCGGTCGACGGACGCGAATTTTATTGTGCTCCTCGCCTCGTCCCGATTTATGATCGCAGCGGCGCGAATCGAAGGACAAGGAGGGCTGATCGGTAACGAAAATCGATAACGAAATAATATACAAATTACTTCACTCCGGATCCACGATGACGTCGTCTTGGAAACGGAGTCAAGGGATTATACAAAGAAGATTTTTCGTGGCGGTGGTGATCGAAAACAGTCCCTTTCTCTTATGCTTTTTCTTTATCTCGTTTATTGATATGTTCATTAATCTATGATAAAGACACGAAACTTGAAATAAGCATTCGCGAGACGCGCGCGCGAGATACTCGCCCTCTTCGACTATTCGCTTCGAGAGAACGATCGCTCGTGTCTCCTCCTTTCGTCCCTTCCTTCCTTCTTTTGCTCCTTACTCTTTCGCACACTTATTTATTCTCTTTCTCTGTCGACTTGTTTCCCTCACCCCCTATCCCTTTCCTTTGTCCGTCAAGTTCTCCTCCTCCGTCGTTCTTTTCTCTTCCTTTCGAGTTTCCCCTCTGATCTTTTCTTTCACTCTTTTTATCTATAATCTTTTCTCTCTCTCTCTCTCTCTCTCTCTCTCTCTTTCTTTTTTCCTGTCGTCGCAACGAACGCGTGCCACGTAACCACTTTACGACGTTTTAAAACAAGTACTTCACGGTGCCCGCATAAGGCACGCACTGAGGAAGAACGAGCCAGCGACGCGAGCAACGCGGACTGCAAGTCTCCACTCCTCGTACGAACGTTTCCTCGTACGAACCAATTCAACCGCCGATTCACGCACCTACACACACGCACGCGCAAAGTGCGGAAGAGGAGAAACAGAGAGAGACAAGGGGGAGGGGGAAGAGAGAGAAAGAGTGGGTCCGGTCTGGATCGCAAGAAAAGGAGATCGAAAGCTCGAGGGAGAGAGAGAAATGCGATGAATGGAAGGAGTAGAATGAAGGGAACAAAGGAAACGAGCGAGGGTTGGAACGAAAGAAGGCGAACGATCCGAGACGAACACTTGGATCAAGACAGATCCGAGATCGCTCCGGCAATATCATTGAGCCTCCATCGTTCTTATTTCGAGGTACCTGTCGATTTAAAAAATGTGATCTTCAATAAAATTTAATGTCGATATGCGTTCCTTCCATAACATTGATATCAATTTGTCGAGAAGAAACTTCGGTACAAGCGAATAATAAAAAGAACGCGGGGCAGAGAAGCGAGAGGGAATCAATATAAATTAGGATCTCACTCTCTCTCACTAGAAATCTCACGCCGATCGATCGATCGTGTTTCTTTCATTATGACACTGGAAATTATCCTTATATGTACAATCAATTAAAATTTGAATTATACATTGTTCGACTCCGAATTTAAATAATTGTGAGCATCGTTCAACTCAACTCGATGGAAATAATCATTGATTTTGTTAATGTCGGACACTAATTGTTGAATATCTGATGATTTATTGGAATAATAATAATCGACAATAGAATCGTGTCATCCCGTTTTCCAATCTCCTTTTTGCATGACGAAGATAATAGGAGGAGACGAAATATGATGGAGAGCGAAAAAAAGAGAGAGAAAACAAAGAGAAAATATCGAGATTGAACTGGCCATTTGTCGACAATCGCTGGGCTTATTGTGTTGAACTACAGATAGATATAAACAACTCGCAATGGTCGAATTTAAAGTTCCTAACCACTTACCATGGTTCTGGATGACGTTAAAAGCGAGAAAATATGTATATAAAATAACATTTACAATCGATAGAATGGATTTGTAAAATATGCTGAAAACTTTTTTTCCCCATACATAATCATATCTATATTCAGAAACGAATTGAATCTAATCAAGAATAGTCATATTTAATTCTCCCACATTTAATAACATGGTTTTTTATTAATTTATTAGAAAGAAAACTTGATGAATTGATTTCAAGGAAAGACACACGTACTTAATAAGAGCCTAAAGTTTCTATTATTACTACACATGCAAGCGCGCGCATATCTTATTAATTTTGTTGGAGCAAAACAAAAATTTTTGATATAGTCTACTAGTCTTCTATCAAGTGCAAATGTTATTTTATCGATTTAATGTTTTGCAAGAAATTTTGCATTTTCATATATTTCCTCGCTTCTGATGTCATATTTAAAATTGTAGTGAATCGGCAGGAGCTTTAAATGATTGATATCTATTAAAAAGATAATTGATATCTATTAAAAAAACAGATAATTGATATCTATTAAAAAAGAAATGAAAAAAATATCAAATGAAAAATGTGATATATTATTAATCGAAGAAAAAAAATCAATCTGTCCTTTATTTAAACTAAAGAAAAATCTTCATACATTGTATACATTACAAAAGAGTGAGGTCCAATCGGACACATTGCCGATTAGTCGATTATATTAGTCGAAATAAAAAAATTTTTGATAAGTGGCTCACTAGAAAATTCCTAGATATCGGCTGATGTGAGTGGTGTGTCCAATTGAAAATGTGCGCATCTGGGACGCTCCCTCAGGAATAAATCCTAATGTTTAATAATCACTTTTCGAATTTATATAAAACCGATAGCATTTAAAAAATTTTTTATTTACATTTTTTTATATATAGTACATATAGTACGTATATATAGTTTTATATATAGTACATATAGTACGTATGTATAGTACATATGCAATAAAATTAATAAGCTATGCGCGCGCTTGCATGTGTAGTATTAATAGGAACTTTAGGTTCTTATTAAGTACGTGTGTCTTTCCTTGAAAAAAATTCATCAAGTTTTCTTTCTAATAAATCGGCATCTAACCGGTGTTTGCACAAATACTGACCTTCTAAAAAGAGAACTGGTATATCATATCTATATAATTTAAAATATTGTTCGTTTTCCTGTGCAGTAATATCGACTTCTTCTAATTGATAACGACCGGTAAAATGTGAACGCAATTCGTTCTTTAAAACATCACAAAGCGGACACGGAATCTTTGTGTATAATGTTAATCTGGGTGAAGAAGATATCGGCTTACACCTAAAAATCATATAACATGCTTCCTCTTTTAAGAAATCTTTTTTGCGTTTAATGTAAAAATTAATAAAATTAAACTGTCATTATAAAAAGATTTACTTTTATTTATTAAAATATATAACGCGATGGGATATACTTTGTATAATAAAATAGAAAAAATGTACAGTAAAAAAATACACTTTTATTATACTTCCCCGCATTCATTTGGAAGTTATTTTTTTATATGTACATGTATATATTGCAGAAAAATGTAAAATACTAATGTATACAATAATAATCTTATTTATACAAATAATAAAAACTATAAAGCTATCCAGCTATTTGGAATATCGCATACAGTTTTATAGTATAAAAAATAATCACTTTTTATATATAATTCATATTATCAATGATAAACATATATTCCGGTTCATGCAAATTGAAATAACAGTCTTGATGATTTGAAAACTTACAATTTTTCAATGAGGATTGATGATGCACCGCCACCTCCATTGCAAATTGATGCAACACCTTTTTCTCCAGCTTTAAGAGCGTGTACTAAGTGTACTATGATACGTGCTCCTGACATGCTACAAGATTCATATTAATTTCACAAATATCTAAATATTTACATGCAAAGTGTTTAAGAACTAAAAATATACAAGACAGACGCATTCGGTCATGGATCTTGTATAATAATAATAATAATTTTTTGAATTTATATATACGTATATATAAACTTAATAGATTTGTATAATAATAATGTATATACACATAATATATACACATATATTATACTTATATAATAATTTTTAATAAATTAAATTCTTTTTTTAATAATAAATTTATACGCGCGCGCGTGTATTTATGTTATATACATATATGTAATTATAATATTTGCAAAATTAAATTTGAAAAGAAATAATTAAGAAAAAAATCTTAGTTATATTATATTAAACATTTAGAAATACAATTGTGCACGAAGAAATTAAATTAATCCAAATTAATCTATCCTTATAAAAATGCAAATAATTTTTCCTAAATTAAAATGTGGAAATATTGCAACACGAAATATTACACATTCAACATATAACAAAATTTTAATTTAAAAAGTCCGATAATAATAACGTGCAATTCATAGGACTAAAAAATTTACATATAAATATTTATTAAGCATCAAGATTCAGTTTTCGATCATTTTTGGCGCTTACTTAATCGTGTTATATAATTACTATATCTGTCAATTTTATTATATTTCTCTCATAATACTTTTATCAGATAATATGATTCTACGATTAATATTTACTCATATATTGAATAAATAAAAAAATTTATCGTAATGTGATCTATTGATATTATATTTGATGAATTTGATACAAATTTGATTATAAATTTCTCGTAGAAATTTGTCGTTTAAATTCATGTTATGGTGTATATGCAAGTTTAGTAATTAATAGTAATTATATAAATTATAGTCGTTCATTGCGCATGAGCGAGGACAGTGATCCTCATCCTGAACTTAATCACGCGTTCCTAAACTTATTAAAAAAAAAAAAGTGTTGCAACTTCATTATCCACGAGTGTATATATATATATATAGTATTTGGCTTTGCTTCGAACATATCGTTATCTGATTTGACAATATTTAAATGTACTAAGATATTTAAAATGGAATGTATCCAAATAACTCACCCTATGGGATGTCCAAGCGAAACAGCACCACCGTGAACATTTATTTTTGCAGGATCAATATCGAGCATTTTTTGATTTGCCACAACCACTACGCTGAAGGCTTCATTGATTTCCCAAAGAGCTATATCGTTTTTATTAACTCCAGCTTTAAAAAGCAGCTAGACACATAAATAAAAGCTTAATAGCATATTATTCCTACTTAAAAAAAACTTTCAATCATCTGTCAACTTACTGTTGGTACAGCAAGAGCCGGTGCGATTGGAAAATCGACCGGATCTGTTGCTGCATCCTGAAAAGCAACAACTCTTGCCAAAGGTTTAAGATTAAGTTTTTGAGCAACATCGGTAGTCGTCAAAATTAAAGCCGCAGCACCATCATTCAGAGTGGATGCATTTCCAGCTGTCACCGTACCATTTTCTTTCTGCAAGTAAAAATATATACAGAGAAAATGTACATAGTATTAAATACTAAAAAGAAATATTTTAGTCAAGTTATTACTTTACTTGGAAAACTGTGCTCAATTTGCTAAACTTTTCAAAATTGACTCTTTTATATTCCTCATCCTCAGTGAAATTTATATCTGTTTTGCCCTTTTTTTGAGGCACACTGATGGGTACAAGTTCATCTTTATATACATTATTTTCATAAGCCATTGCACTACGTTTATAACTGCTGATAGCATATTCATCTTGTTGCTGGCGAGTAATGTTAAGTTTCTTAGCCGTGATTTCGGCACATATACCCATGTGACAATTATTATAGACATCAGTTAATCCATCGAATACAATACCATCCTATTAAATTTTTCAATATTAATTATTTATGTAAATATAAATATAGATATATATTACTATATTTAAAGAATAAGCTAATAAGAAATAAAGAGAATATAATTCAACCTGAAGTTTTACTTCACCATATGGCGTGTTACCACGTGCTAAATAATATGGTACATTAGACATGGATTCCATACCACCAGCTAAAATAATTTCTTGATGACCACATTGCAGAGATTGAGAAGCCAACATGATACTTTTCATGCCACTTGCGCAGACTTTGTTCACTGTTGTACATATTGTTGATTTTGGAAAACCTAAAAGTACATTAATCTTATTAATATTCTATATGTTGGAAAACTCAAATAAATTCTATAACAATTTGCAATAAATATATATACATATATATCAATTATTAAAAAAATATATTTTCAAGACCTGCGAATAATGCAACTTGTCTTGCTGGTGCTTGACCCAAGAAAGCTTGACAGACATTGCCCATATAAATTTCTTTAATTTGATCTTTGGCAATACCAGCTCTTTCAACAGCTGCCTAAAGAAAAAAAATACAATCATTAGTCATAATTTAAAATATACATAATTTAAAAAATTAAATATAAACATTAATAATACATGTCTATGTCCTTACTTGCGCAACTACTGCACCAAGTTTAGTAGCTGACATGCTTGACAGAGACCCAAGAAATGAACCCATTGGAGTACGTACAGCACTAATTATTACAATAT
>NW_011933497.1:144527-160140 GCF_000187915.1 Pogonomyrmex barbatus
GAACGTTCCTTTGTTTCTTCTACAGCTGCAGGATCGAAAATTGAAGAAGAGACAGTACGAGAAAAAGAAAATTACATTATAAAATTATATTCCCCAGAAGATAATAATAATAATAATTAGGGTTTTGCGTGTGGATCGGACATGCTAAGGTGTCGGAAGGAACCGAGTCCGAATTTTTTACATATTATTATATATTTTATTATACATTTCTGATGGGGGGGATAATAAAAGGAATTTTAATCGATATCAATAATATTGATCATCGAATTATTATAGAACCACTACGTTGAAAGTCTGCTAAAAAAGCGGCACGTAGTTGGGAATATAAAAATTAATTGAATTTATTTTCATATTATAAAGACTTTAGCAACCAAGATCCTGCTTGCCGAGTAAATGCCATGTCTCGCGTTGTAGTTTGTTAACATGTACTTGGCTTATACCTATGTATTGTCTATTTGTTATTGTTACTTGTCTCGGGTCGTTAAACATTTAAACGTTAAACGTTTAAATTATGTTACAAAAAAAATAGCGTTAGACATTACAAAGGTAATAATAATTAATACAAACATGGTAAAATGTATGATAAAAATAGAAAAAAATTAAAACCCGAGAATATCGCTAGTATCTACTCTAATGAGTTGACTCGAATGGCAGTGCATGCAACGATGTAATTGCCACCAATACTCCCCTGCCAGTGGTATATTCATGATATAATAACTTAATATAATAAGTAATATGTAACAAATTTGGGGATTCCATTGCGGATCAAACTAAATATTACCAAATAAATTAATAAATAAAATAATGTAAAATAAAGTAAAATAAAGCCACGTCAATTAAATTAAAATGCAATGAGATAGAATAAGATAGCGTAAAGTTAGTAAAATAAAATAATAACTACATAAATAAATAACTGAATAAATAGATAAATAAATAAATAGATACACTAAAGTGTTACGTCCGAGGTTCTGGAGGAAAGGTAATACCTTCCGTCAGGAGGAAGAGAACTCGGGTGGACGCACCTTTTCTGTTCTCACAGACCGACGAGAAATCGTGAGGTCGATCCGCGAATCGAACGCGTTAAGGGGACAGGAATCGGGTCAGCGTCGGTGACGTTATAACCCTTACCTGCGCCAGCGCTATCGGTAGTCCGTTTTTTGATCAGAGAACCGAATCTCTTTTACCAGGGATGGATGCGATCCTCATGCGATCCTCAGGGAGCCGTGAATGGTTCGGGGTTAAATTTTAGGGTAAATAAATCAAGACGGAATTCGAGTTAATTGATTTAACAATAATAATAATAATAAAGGAATTACAATATGTTAATTCGCAAATTTTACTGTGTATATTAAAGTGTAGAAGTACTGGTTACAAAAAAATGTTATACGTAAATTTCAAATAATAATAAATAACAAAACAAACAAAAAATCTGGTATTTATATACCCAATTGTTCCAATTGGGGCAAAAAATTGGTGATCGCGAGCATATCGATGGGATCGGGTTGCAGGTGTGGCGGGGGATCAGGCTGAGCACTGCGGAAAGCCTTCACTGGAATAAGATAGGGAAGAGGATCACGGGAAATGTACATAGGGATGATATCGTTAATTTGGTGTCTTGAGATTTTATCCCAAAATTGATTGTCGGGTTTAAATTTTCTTTTAATGAAAAAGGTGCCAGGAGGTGGATGGGTGGGAGAGCGGGGAAATTGACAGACGAGATCGAAGAACTTCTCCACGTCGAAGTTCTCTGGAGTACATTGCTTCTCGAAATCTACCGCGGAGCGGAGGGCAGTGGTGTATTGTTGTAAGAGACGTTAGCGAGTCTCGGTTCTATGTCTATTAACTGCTCCGCGAGTTCCTCGGCGTGTCCGGTTTCGCGACGAATCCGTTTAATTAACTTCTCCCGACGGTGTCGCAATGCCCGTTTCGTTGGCTTGTTCGAGATGGCTTTCGTTTGGTTCACTATGTAAATAAGAGTTAGATGAGAGAGAGTGTGAGGTGAGTGGTAAAAAAAAAAGAAATTGAGGAATCGTGATAAGGCAGCTTCACCGAATCAATCGGCGGCTTGCCAGATTGGAATGTTGTGGAATCGGGGAAGGCAGCTTCACCGAGTTAATCGGCGGCTTGCCAAGTCGGAGTATGGAGAAATCGGAGAAAGCAGCTTTATCGAGTTAATTGGCGGCTTGCCAATTTGGAATGTTAGAATGTTTTAAGGAAACAAATGTCGAGATCGCGAACCAAACAGCCAGTCTACCGCGGGAAAGAGTGATAAAACGGACTTACTTTTGTTGTGGCGGGCGCTGGTGATGGACGAGAGATGTGGTGGCTAGGCTGGATCGTGGATCGAATCACACGAAAATGAAAGAATGGCGCACAGATTCTAACTGAGAAAAAGATTTTTCGACAACCTCGGATGGTCCCTGTCCGTGAAGGAGCGATCTGCTCTAAGTCGCGGTTTTTAAAGGGTTCCGAGGAGTGGGAATGTCTGAGGGCGTGATGGATTTCCGTTGGTTTGTCGAATGATAGTTTAGAAAAATTGTGAGTATAGAGGAAGGAGGAGAGTGGTGTTCTGTGAATTGTAGTTGTTTTTATATTTCCAGATTTCCTAGCGAATGATGGAATTAGTTAGTGAAAATTTTCCCGCCATTCCACACCCTTAATCATTCATTGGTATGGCCGCCAACGGTCGCTAATCGTTTCTTCTTGTTTGGCGTTTCCTTTAGTTTCCCCACCAATTTAGGGAATGTCACTCTCGAACGATCCGACGCGTTTCTTATCCGTTAGGAATTTGCTTTTGTTAATATTTTTTATTTTTATTGATATGTTATAAACTTGTCGGTGCCGACAAAGCTGTTTATCGCAAGGATTATTCTTTTTTTTGATAGTGAGAGAGATAGTGAGACGTATCTCGAGAGGAATTTTTGTGTTTTATTTAGGGTTTCTTTAGATCGTTCGAAGCGCTTCATTTTCTGATTAGCAGCCGTTATTTTTTTCCGAAAGACAAAAATTCGTGAAGTCCCCTGGACGTAACAAAAGTAAAAGAAATAAAGAAAATAAGATAAAAATAATATAAAATACCCTAAAATAAAGTGCTGGTAGACTAACTATGGACACCGGAGTCATTAAATCACACTTCGTCATACAAAATTAATATAAATTGATAAGTATACTACAATTACAAGTTTATTTTAGTCCAACCTGAAAACGGTCGATAATCGAACTCTCCTGTCTGAGTTATTGGCTTAGGCTGTTATTGGCAAGGCGGCGTGTTCATATTTTTCCTCACCTCTACGTCTGTGTCTCTCGCCTTATCTCGGACCGACATCCCGTTTGTCAACTTCGTGTCTGCGTTCTCATCCTCTGCGGGATCTGAAACTATATAAACAGGTTTAACGCGATCGATTGAGACGGCAATGTCCTTGTTGCTAATCCAAAAGTTTTGTCATACGGTTGACCACTTTGTACGGTCCGTCATACGGCGGTTGCAGCATGGTCCGTCGTGGCGCACGAAAACACGCTCCGCCATTCTTAAATCTTTGAAAATAAATGTCTTTTGTTCCCTGTGTCGGATCTCGTCGATCGGCCGCAGAGCATCGAAACGACGGCGCAGTTTCCCAGCGAAGCTAGTGACATCGTTTGAGTAATTGTTTCTGGCAGAATAGATTCTGGCACAGAAACTATCCTGGAAGGCGCAGCGTCTCGCCATAAACCAGTTCGGTTACTATTACCTGTAAATCTTCCTTCCAGGCGGTTCGAATTTCCAGCAATACCGTCGGCAGCACTTTAGTCTACTGGTTATTTTCCTGGCATTTGATCGTTGATTTGAGCTGGAACCGTTCCACCATTCGCTTGTGGATGATACGCCGTCGTCCTCAGGTGTGTGGTCCTCGTCAATTCAACTAACGGAAGAGGTGCGACTCGAACTGACGCCCCTGATCCGTAGTTACTCTGAGCGGCATTCCGAAACGACAGATCTCGTAAAATCTCTTCGCCACCGTCTTGGCCTCTTGGTCACTCAACAGGAACGCCTCTGGCCAGCGCGTAAAACGGTCCACGCATGTAAGGTAATATCGTTTGCCCTCCGAGACTGGCATCACGATAATGTCCAAGTGGACATGCTCGAATCTTCTGGTTGATGCTGCGAATCTTCCACTGGGTGCGCAAACGTGGCGGGAAATCTTTGACCGCTGGCACGCCACGCACGCTCGAACCCACTCTCGACAGTCCACTTTCATTGTCGACCAAACGAAACGCTGAGCCACAAATCTTACCGTTTATTCTTGGATGCGCCAGACCATGTACTGCATTGAAGGCCATCTGCCGGAAAGATTTTGTCAAAAATGGTCGTGGAACCGTGGTCCTCATGTCGCAATACATTTCCAGCTCCGGGTACCTCGATCTTTCTGAGTTGAAGGCTGGATTGTTCCTGCAACAATAATCTTAACTCTTTGTCATCTAGTTGCGATGCTGCGAGTGCAGCCTAGTCCATTGCTGCCTCGCACTCCACGACGCGCGAGAAATCAGTTACAACATTGTCATGTGTCATGTCGTCCGGAGATGTGTCGAATGTTTGTGGAAAATTGCCCGATAAAATCGAGATGTCGGAACTGCCGCGGCGTGCACTTGTCGAATTTCTGGCGGAACGCGAATATCAGCGGTTTATGGTCGGTGTAAATCACGAAACCGCGTGCCTTGAGCATGTGACGAAAATATTTGCCGTGTATATGACCAGCAACTCTCAATCGAACGCACTGTATTTTTGTTCTGCTGGACTTAATTTTCTGGAGAAAAACGCCAGAGATTCCCAGCCATTGCTGTGTTGCTGTTGTAGCGCGGCACCGACACTATGGTTAGACGCGTCGATAAATAAGGCGAGCCTAGCATTGATCTTTGGGTGCGTCAGCAAAGCTGCTTGTGCGAAACTTTCTTTTGATTTCTCGAATGTTTGCTGAATCTCTATAGACCACATTATCGGCGTCTTACCCTTGATGTTATCAAAAAATTATTAAGTGGTGCTAACATTTCTGCGGCTCCTGGTAAAAATTGCCTATAAAAGTTGAGCATCCCGAGATATCTCTGTAAATCTTTCGCTGTCGTCTATTCTCGAATCGTTCGTACTCACTCAGACAACGGTCGCATTCTTTCACTGGTAACTGAATAAACAAGGAATTCTACTTTTTGTTGTTCTGAACACGCACTTCGTCGGATTGATCACGACCCCGTACGCTCACAATCGCTCGAACAGTATCTGTAGGTGTTCGAGATGCTCGTCGGCTGATGATGATGCAACCAAGATATCATCAATGTAGGCGTAACAGAATCTAGTCCGCGTAGATCTCTTATCGATGAATCTTTGCGATGAAAAGTTTGCGCCGCATTCCGCAGCCCGAAGGACATGTACGGGAACTCGTACATTGCAAATGGTGTGGTAATCGTCGTCTTCGGGATGTCCTCGTCAGCCACCGGGATCTGATATGCCCAGATAAGATCGATGGTGGAAAAGATCGTTTTTCCGTGCAAGGCTTGTGTGAAATCTTCGATGTGTCGCATCGGATAGCTATCGGGGATCGATCCTCGTGTTGAGGGTTCGATAATCGCTACAGGGTCGCCATTTCTCACCCTTTTTCGGCACGAGATGTAGGGGCGAAGCCCAATTGCTCTTCGAAGGACATGCGGTGCTCAGCTCCACCATTTTTTGATTCCTTTCGTGCTGTAATTAAATCGCTCTGGTGCAAGTCTACGTGGTTTGCATACCACGGGCGATCCCGCGTCATTTCAATAAAATGACGCGTGTCATGCATTCTCTGGATCTTCCCTCCGGCCTGGTAGTCTCTGGATAACGTATCAGGAGATCATGATACGGGCGTTGTCCCGACGTTTTAATACTAGGTGCATCGCATTGTACGCACCGTCTGATTGCCGTGAAGTTCATCATTTGGTCAATGAGTCACGAATTTCACAGGTCGACAAGAAGGCTATAGTGCAAGAAAATCGGTCCTGATGATTGGCCTTGACATCCGCGATCACAAAACGCCACGTAAAAGACTGTCTCAACCCGAAATTCAGTTCCAACGTTACTGTCCCGTATGTATTGATCGTCGATCCGTTTGCCGCCGAAAGCTCGTATCTGATTTTTTCGCGGATCGTTCATCATCCTTCATGTACACGTACAAATCTGCACCCGTGTCAATTAAAAAAAATGTCTTCGTTTGCGCATCCGTTATAAAAAGGCGACGCGTCCGATAGCCCGCATCGCTCGTCGCCATCAGCGATGAGCCGCTACGTTTCCCGTCTGCCGCTCGGAACAAAGTGGCTCGCAACATCTTGCGTCTGGTCCGAACCTCCAGTGATGCCAGCAGAGTTCATTGTTCGGATGATCTCGATCCCGCGAACGCGATCGGCTCCGGGCTCGACGTTGGCCATTCTGGCGACCACGGTCATGACCAAATCCGATCGCTTCGATAGATCTCTGAATGACTGTCAACTGTTCTACCATCTCCTGCTGCATTGACAGACGCAAAAGTTGCGTGAGTTGCAAATTAAATTTCGCTTCCATCGCCGCGATAGCATTCATCTCCGTGGTCGGAACCATGGCCGGTCGTGCGGCCTTCGCGATTTGATAAATTAGTTCCTTGGTTAGTTGCCTCGACTATTGCGTCCGCGATGTCCGCCAACTGATTCAACGTGTCATGCGTTCGTGCCACCAAGCTGAATATATGCAGGCAAACGGCTCAGCCAGATCGCGCGCACGATTGTATCGACGTCCTGCACCGCGAGATCGCGCAGATGCCACAGAAATTGCGACGGCTTCCTCGAGTCGCCGATTTCCTCGTGTTCCAGCAACCTCCGAATCTTATGTTCCTGTGATAAACTTAATCTTTTCACCTCGACCTTGAGCGTCTCGTACGCGCGCTCCGCGGGCGGGTTCATGATATCTCGGACTTCACCCGTATATCGCGGCCCGATCGCCGTCAGAACGTATCCAAATTTCGTCGCATCAACCGGTTATACCGGCGGCTTGAAAACTACGGTCGACTATCTTGAACCATAGTTTCGGGTCATTCGAAGTGAACTCCGGCATTCACATTCGCGACTCACCTCGGCGTCAGGCATAAAAAAATCTGGCTAAGAATGTACTCCCGGTGGCCGAGTCAATGCTGACGGCTGCTGTGCACTCTGTATTGCTTTACATCTGGTGGCGAAACACAATACAGAAAACATGCTGGCAGTCGGATCGAGATTACTTCAAGCAGGGATTAATCCGAATTTGCAAGATCGTAGAGAATGGACTGTTCTTCACAGCTGTATCTTGGAGAAAAACGAGATGTTGTTTGATCTGCTGCTCGAGGTGAAAGGTATAGATGTGGATCACGTCGGGATCACTATTTTAGGGATCACCAGGATTTATTGCGTGTAAATCGGATATGCTAAAGTATCGAAAGAAACCGAGTCCGAATTTTTTACAAAGTCTTTTATTCTTCCTTGAGCTACACCGTTCGCGTCGATGTCCGTCGGTCCGATCCTTCTCTATCTGTTTGTTATTTCAAATCAGCTCGTCTTCGCTTTCTTCTCTGAGCTCTTTCTTTTGACAATCAATAGTTTGGTTCTGACAAACAAAATATCTAAAGTTATCTAATATCAAAATATCTAATAACAAGTTTTTAATAATAATCCATTGAAGAAGAATCTATTCGTTATTGTTACTTGTCTCAGGTCGTTAAACGTTTAAATTATGTTACAAAGAAAAAATAGCGTTAGACATTACAAATAATAATTAATACAATGGTAAAATGTATGATAAAAATGGAAAAAAATTAAAACCCGAGAATCGCCCGATCGCTAATATCTACTCTAATGAGCTGATTCGAATGACAATGCATGCAACGATGTAATCGCCACAATAATAATAATAATAATGATGATAATAATAATAAAATTCTATTTTTTATCATAGGACGAAAGAAAATAAATTCTCGCTCTATTAACTTAATTAACTTAATGGAAGTTATAAAATAAAAATAATAAAACCATAAGATAATAAAAGTTATATATCTCTAATATTTAAATTCGCGCATGCATTAACCTAAGGTGCCGTTCTACTGCATCTACATCATTTCGGATAAACATCCGCAGAAATTAATTTTTCGCAGACGTTACAATGTCGAGCAATGTAATCGATACGTCGTGCAAGGAGTCGCGCGGCAAATGATGTAATAAAATGAAGTATTTTGATTGGTCAATTCGTGACGCGACGGATGACGCGTGACGCGCTCAGTGGGAATTCACCCTATTTGCCGCGTACTGCGTAACCGCGTAACCAATCAGATCTGCGTTTTCCACTATGCCAAAGTAGAGAAATTCTATTTTTAGGATGCCGTTACATGTGGCATAACTTGCGTAAGCGTAATCTGCATATTCTAGTATTTTACTAAAACACGTTACGCTATTCTGAAAGCCTTCTTTCACATAGAGCGTATTTCGCGGAATTTCGAAAAATGCGTAATTAATACAACCAATTACTGATTAGAGCTTCTGTTGTACTTTCTAACAGAAAGTACTTTCTAACAGAAATGCTAAACTAATTTGTGATTGGTTTTTGTGATCTGCAAAAGTACATTTCATGGGGAACCGAGACTTTACATACGAGTATGTATACGAATAAGAGCCTCTTCATAGAGCTAAAAATATGTGACGGAGCATATACTGCCAGTTAAAGCAAGGGGGGCAGTGAAATTAACGGTAAGGGGGAACTACATACATCAGGTCGATTCGGATTGATTTATTCGGCTCCCGAGTCCCAGCTATTCGCTTTGGCTGCGTTTCGATACTTCACTGCCAGTACTGAAAATATATAGTTAAGGTCACGTATATTATAGATTTTCAGTACATGCAGTGAATATCGGAACGCAGCTTTTCAAAGTAAATGCATGTGTGGCCACAAATAAAAACTTGCGCTAATTACAAATTTTATAAAGAATTATTATGTACATATTAAAGTAGTAAATACATATAGATATATGTATAGGTATATGTATATCTGTACATATTTATATTTATATTAATATAACTATATATTTTATTTTATAATATATTTTATTTCATAGTATATTTAATATTTTATATATTTTATATATTTTATATATTAGATGTACAAAACGTTTTGAGCTTTTTTTTGTAAAATTCAATCTTTATTAAAAAACAAACAAAAAAAGATTAATCAGCGAAATATTTCCCGTTTGCATCAACGACCTTTTGCCATCTTTCGGGTAGCTTGCGAATTTCTTGACGATAGAAGCTCACCGAAGCAATAAAGTCATCAATGCATTTTCGTATCTCTTCAAATCTCACGAAATGTGTATCAGCCAAATGATGCTGCAGCGACCGGAATAGGTAATAATCGGAAGGCGCCATGTCTGGGTTATACGCCGCGTGCGGGAGAAGTTCCCAGCCTAACACAAAGATATGGTCCTGAATCGCTTTCGCAACATGTGGTCGAGCATGAAGCAAGATCACTTTACGACGTCCTTGGCCAGTAAATGACCTCTTTTCTTCTAATGCATCGCTCAAATTGATCAATTGTTGTTGGTAGCGGTCTGCCATGATTGTTTCACCCGGTTGTAACAACTCGTAATACAACACACCTTTCCAATCCCACAGATACAGAGCAAAACCTTTTTGGCGTGGATATTGGACTTTGGCGTCGATGTCGAAGGTTGACCAGGGTCAACCCATGATTTTCTACGTTTAGGGTTGTGAGTGTGGTGTTGATGTATTGGACGTTGTTTGGTATTGTTGATGAGGCTGTTGTGCTTGGTGGTGTGGATGATGATCGTGTATTGCACACTCTCGAGCGAGTGTGTGTGGCCTGCGGCACTGCGTCGCCCGCAAATGGCTGGTAAGAGCTGGTTCTCAGTCCGAGGGAAGTGCCTGTCCTCGACTAGCTGTGTGGCAGACCAACGGTACGAGTGTCGGCACCAGGCAAAGCGGAAGGTTTAGCAGCCAAGTGTCGCTAAGCGTTTAATAACGCGAGCGCAAGCTGAAGGATATGTGAAGGTTGCACGCTAACAATCAAGGAACTCCGAGTTAATATAAAGTCATTATATTCTCGCAAACAAAAGATAAATGTTACAAAAGCTATCGGGACTGAGTTTGGGTCCCGCGAGAATAACGCGTGGGCGAATCTGTCGCGTCTCCGCGCGTGCGCGCGCAAGCTCTTGTAGCTGCTCCCTGTGCCTTTCACGAGTCCCGGCTCCTCCTCGGCGCGGACGGGAGGTGAGTGTTGGTGGCCGACCTGGGCCGGCGGCAGTCCCGCGGTCTGCGTGGCGGTTTCGGTGTAGAAGCGGCGAATGTAACGACACGGCGGCCGTTGCTTCAAGTGGCCGGAAGGGCGCTTGGTTCGTCGTCCGGAAGCTCGTTCCTCCTCGTCGGTATGCGGCGAAGGAGGTGCGCGCTCAGGCGGCGGCGTAGATGGCCACGAAGTCGGCAGTGTCGATCGTCCCGGAGATGACGAGTCGTCGTGGGCGGCCCCTACAGAGGATGCATACAGAGGAGGCGGAGGTCCTCATGCTGCGCAGCGGCTCCCCGGTCGGTTGAGATCGGCGTGCTGAGACCGCGGCCTGGAGCAGGTCGCCCGGGCACGGGCGGATTAGGCGGCGTCGCTGGCCGCGAGAGCCCTTCCTGGATGTGGTGGATCTGCGGCGTTCACGGCTGACAGGAGCACGTCCGTAGGAGAGAGGCCAGATGGATATGGCGGCGTTCACGTCAGAGGGAAGGCCAGTATGGCGGCGTTCACAGCCGTCAGACGTAAGGCCGGAAGGATATGGCGGCGTTCACGACCGTCAGAGGCAAGGCCGGAAGGATTGCCGCGGCGTTAACTGCCGCGGGGAGTACGACCGAAGGCTGATCGGTAATTTCCAGCAGGGAAAACTGCTGTGTACTGAAGCAATAAGGCCAGGGCTGGCCTTCAGAGCTCGGAGGGCGTCGCAGTGCAGCTCGTAACCAGAAACTGGTTGAAGGCGACTGAGGCGAAGAGCGATGCCAAGTGCCGCTCTTATATAGCTCCGCTGCGGCATTTCAGACACAAGAAAGTGATTTGTCGATTCGCCATCTAGTGGCGGGCGCGCGAACCACCATCCGCTGCGCGGGACGGTGTGTCGATGCGATCGCGAGGCAGTGACCGTCACAGGGTTATCATAAAGAATCCACTTTTCATCGCCTGTAATGATTTTGTGCAGAAAATCTTTTTTTCGGAACTTTAAAAGCAAAGTGAGTGCAGTATCACGCCGACAATTTTTGTTGTCTTCGGACAATTCATGCGGAACCCATCTGCCTTCCTTCTGAACCTTTCCCATCGTATGTAAACGTACGGAAATGGTTTGCTGCGTAACGTCAAGCTATTCTGCAAGCTCCTTTTCAGTTTGCACAAAGTTTATATCCAGCAGTGCTTACAATTCGTCCGTTTCAATCTTTTGAGGGCGTCCAGCACGCGCCCTCATCTTCAAGACTGAAATCTCCTTGGCGAAATTTTTGATACCATCTTTTACATGTAGTATGACTTACAGCGTTCTCTCCATATGCAGCACAAATCATTGCAGTGGCTTCAGCAGCATTTTTCTTCAGATGAAACGCGAAGTGAAGGGATGGAAAATCAAATATGCTCTTTTGTTATTGCCATCGTGAACACTACTGATTTTTGAGGTTATATGCATCAAATGCCAAACCGTATGAACCATTACCGTATAAACCATTTTAGAAGGCCAAATGTCAACGCTTTAAAACCGCAAAAGGACGGGAAGATATATAAAATTTAAATTGTTATTTCGGTTGTATGAAATCTAAAGCTCAGAACTTTTTTGTACACCTAATATCATCACTTTGTTGTTTCCTATCCATACCATCGCCATCCTGTCTCTCCTCCTCCATTACTACTTCCCTGAATTTCCACCTGGATCTTCTCTCCACTCACATCAAATCATTTTCAATCCATACCCTTTCTCCCTTTCTCTTTAAGCCCTTCTTTTTCTTCACTTACTTCCCTCTTATCTCCCTCTTTCAACCTTACCACCCCTCCCCTCTCCTCCTTCTCTGTTTTCACTACTTTTATTTCCTCCACCATATTTGCCCCTATTTTTTTTAAGCACTTCTTCCTTACATCTCCTCCCTCCTCCCTAAGGCCCCTAACCACTATGTTATTCCTTCTTTCATATCTTTCTCTTCTTTCCCTCTCCCTCTCCAAGATTTTTACTCTCTCCTCCATCTCATCGCCCCCTTATATCTTTTTACTCCCATATTTCCCTTTTCTATTATAATAATCTTATCCTTTCCTCCAACTCTTTCATTTTCTTCTCTCCATCCCCTCCCTTTAAGCTTTTTCCAGCTTTAACTCCAGCTCTTCCATTCTCTTTTTCATCCTTTCCCTTTCAATCCTCCATTCATCCTCTCTTCATCTTATCTCCCTCCTGATGCCCCCCAAACTATCCTCCATCCTTTCCCACTTCCCCTTGAAGTCCTCCAGGAGGCCTTCTAATGCCTTCAGAATAGCGCCTCCTTCCTCTCCTTCTGGACTCTCATCGGCGATCTTGGAGTTATTTTGTTTCTCTGGAAGCCTTGCTTCTTCTTTTCTCTTTTTTCCCTTCCTAATCCTTCTGTTGTTTTCTGCTCCAATTCCCCTTCCTCTTCATCATCTCGATGATTCCCCCGCTATTCATTCTTTCCCTTTCTCTCTCTCTTTTCCCGTCGCATCCTTTCCCTTTTGCCCTCTCTCCCTCACTACCTCCTCTCTTACCTCTTTGATTTCCTCTCTCTCCATTCCTCTTTGAGACTGCTCTCCTTTCTCAACTCCGATCCTATGTTTCCTCTTTCAGGCCCTCCGACTCCACTCTACACTATCCTTGTAGCCCGTGCCTCTTGCATGCGCGTCTTAAGGCCCACGCGCCGCGCACTCTAGCGATTGACCCTCTATCTTCCCACTTTGATTGACTAAAATCAAGCCCGCCTCTACGCGCCAAATACCTTCTCCCTTCCCCTTTGCTCACTTAATAAGCCACCTAACCTCTCTCCTCTGCCTCCGACTTCTAGCATTCCACTCTCTCACTCTTCTTTCCTCTCCTTTCCTCTCACTTTCCACACTTCTCGTTCCTTCTCTCTGTGCCCTCGCACACCTTCCTTCACCCAAACTCGCTTCTCTCTCACATTTTGCCTCAATCTACTGCCACGCTGACACACGACTCTCTGCACACTCGCTCCGGAAACGGAAGTTCTACTGAAAGCTATAATATATGTAACCTAAACTATATATTTTCAGTACTGGCAATGAATATTAGAACGCAGTCTAAGTAGCAATTAGATGTAAGTTAGGTTAAGTTAGTAAGGTAGCGGATAATGTATGTTTTTCTTTTGTAACCCTGAGGGGAACAATTATTCTATCTATATTTAAAAGTCATGTAATTAATCGAAATATAGAGTTTAGTCCAATTTCGCTATCGGTAGTCCCTTTAGTATTTCAAAACTCCTGGTTCTTTTCAATCATAACAATAATGAATGAGTTTTCTCGAGTTTTTCGAGCAAGATAAACGTATTTCTTGTAATATTTTCTGAAACGGCGATTACGCTTTTAAACTTTATATAATTATTTTCCAATTTGTGATTTCCAATTTTTTTTTTAACCAATCATTCCACACAAGTATATAATAATCCTACACTTTTGCTTAGAATGATGGAATATTGTACTTACAATCATAAATACGTAAGTTGCAATATTAATTGTGATATTGATATTCTTTTTAAATAATAGTCTCCTAGTTAACTAACATTTTATATAGATATTAATTTGTTTACAGTTATGAATATGTATAACAAAATCAATACATGTTGCATTGAAAGATGGTGCTGCTTAGATTATAAGTTTAGGATTATTATGTATTCGAGACTCATATGGAATGGTTGGTTCAATAAATTGGAAAATAAGTATGTAAAGTTGAAAAACGTATCAAAAAATGTTACAAGAAATACGTTTATCCTGCCCGAAAAACTCGGAAAGATTCATTTATTATTGTTATGATTGAAACGAACTAGGGATTTCGGAATACTAGAAGGACTACCGATGGCGTCTGGCAAAACTGGACTAAAATTTATATTTCGGTCAATTACATGACTCTTAAATATTTAATTACAATTATTTGACTCACAAACGTTTTTAACGACTTCATAACTCTTTATACAAAATACAAACGATTCCATACAAAATCATTGTTTCATTTATCTCCGGCTAATTAATCTACTCAAATTCATAGTGAAAAAATAAATAATTAATTACTGAATGACTCACAAATCTTTTCAGTTGCACTTTAAAACTCTTCAAACGAAATACAAACGATTTAATATAGTAAGGGTGCCATGCGGCGTAACTTGCGTAAGTGTAATCTGCGTATTTTAGTATTTTATTAAAACATATTACGCCATTCTGAAAGCCTTTTTTCACATAAAGCGTATTTCGCGGAATTTCGAGAAATGCGTAATTAATACAACCAATTGCTGATTAGGGCTTCTGTTGTACTCTCTAATAGAAATGTTAAACTAATTTGTGATTGGTTTTTGTAATCTGCGTATCTGGAAAAGTACGCTTCATGGGGACCTGTGCAAATGTATTCAGAAGTCATGGACTCTGACTTATTGTTATTAATAATATGGAAGCGATGGCAAAATGGAAGAATAGAAGAATAGAATGGACGGAAAAATGGAAAATAAAACAATCTCAACATCAGAAAATTAGACGATGTAATATACTAAAAACTATTCGGAATATGGAAACTGATGGTATATCAACAGGAAAAAGACTCATCATAGAATGTAAGTACGTCCGATATTCCCAAATAAGAAGGGAGGGTGTGCGTCATGGCGGGGCCGAACTAGTCGTGAAAATTCGTAATTATTTTGCGAAAAAATACCACCTCAGCCAGGAATCGAACCTGGATCTCCTGCTTACCGAGCAGGTATTTTATCCCTTTAACTATCGAGGCATGTGATGATATTTATCGCAAATAACGTGTTTAGAATAACACATCAACAATACAATGATACACATATATATGTATATTCTCTCTATACAATATACATATATACATGTATTCTTTCGAATCCCCACGACCGATACTCCAGAGAGATGATGGTCCTATACTCTCGATGGATGCAAGTCGGACTACAGCGGCGACACCCTCCAACGCCATTGGCAAATATACAAATAATCCTCCTGGAGCGGGGCAGGAGAGATTGCATCAAGCATGGCTCGAGCCCTCAAATAAGAAGGGAGAGTGTGCGTCACGGCAGGGCCGTGAGTCGTGAAAACTCGTAATTATTTTGCGAAAAATGAAAAAAGAAGAAAATTATAGGGTGACAGTGACATTCTGATCAAAGAAATGGAATTTGAAGATTACAAAATGTTCTACAATTATTGTAGAATGTCCATAGAAATCAGTTGTTAGATATTGTTGGGTCATGCATTGAAAAAATATTATAAATTAAATATACACACATATATATGTATATGTATATATATATATATATATATATATATATATATATATATATATATATATATATATATATATATTATTAT
>NW_011933498.1:25401-38474 GCF_000187915.1 Pogonomyrmex barbatus
AATAACTTGTAGGCAATTTATCAATATAATACTGAGAATGTATTTTCACTGACAAGCTCTGCTCGAAATACAACAATAATGTTATAATATCGATTCACATGACTCGACTACGACTATGACTAGATTTCAACTATCCGACTTGAACTCTCTTGACACGTCTGTCCAATCCGCCGATTGAGGAGAGAGTATCCATCGCCTACTGCTCCGAACAATTGGAGCACGTTCGATGATTTTAAAACAAATACCGATTGCATCAGCCTTTTTCTGATTGGTCGTCTCGATGTATCGCACGACAGCGGTGTGGTCGATCGAGAAGTGTTCTTTTTGGTCGCTGAACAGTACTCTTGACGCCATCCACCTTGGTTGCCTTAGGAACTTCTTATAACTCGGCCATCTTGCATTTATGTTCGTCCCCGAAGATATATATTTAACACACAAATATGGTCATATTTATCGGTCGCACTTTTATTATCATAGGTAAGTAGACTACACTTATCACTTATTTACACTTATATTGCTTACAAACAACGCAGTGTCTCTTGTTTTCTTAACCCTATAATTAAACAATTGTTAACTTAAATCTTACTTTAACGTAGTCTGCAACATCAGTCTGCAATGAACTTATATTACCCTTATACTAATCCTTATTATTACTATGTATGTATATATATATATTTTTTTTATATTTATAACACTCATGTAGTACTTAAGTAAGTACGTCTAATACAATTCGCTATTATTGCCAACGTTTGAGGCGATCGGACGAAAGAATTGTGTTAAATGGATGCGTCGTCAAGTTAAAACCAGGTATGTCCTGCACTACGTAACGATGATTGCCTAGTATTTTTCCTATCATATACGGGCCCTTGTATTTAGCTTTTAACTTCGCATTCACGTCCGGTTTCGTTTGTGTGTCTTGTACTAGTACGTATTCATCTGGTTCGAACTTGGACGGTTTTCGAAATCGTTCGTCGCAATACTCTTTATTATATTGACATATTTTGTCTGTTGCTGTCAGTGCCATATCACAATGTTTCTTTTTTTCACCTTCTATATCGACATCGATTGACATCAATTTACGAGTAAATTTTGCAAGCGGATAATATGTATGGGATCGCTGACTGTATCCCAACATCAGCTTTGTCGGAGACGTTTTTGTTACGGTATGGTAAGTATTATTTATAATATACTATATGTCTTTAATCCTATCTTTCCATTCCGACGAATTATTTATTAACTTAGCCAAGGAACTCTTGATAAATCGATTCACTCTCTCGACAATTCCATTAGTCCAAGGGGCAGCTACTGCAACTTTCCTATGTTTAATTTGATTGGACTCGACAAATTCACGAAACTCATTTGAAGTGAATGCCATTCCACGATCAGTTACAACTTCAGGATTTCCAAACGTTGCAAAGATATCTCTTAATATATCGAAAACTTCTTGAGTCGATGTGGATTTGACTGCATTTAACCAAGTGAAACGAGAAAATGCATCGACTATGTTATAGTATATGTTTATATTTATCACCAGTTTCTTCAGTAACGGACCGAAATGATCAATGTGAATTATTTCCATTACAGATGTTGGGGACGGATACAGTGATGTCTTCCCCTCGAAACGATTCGTGGAGTCATTATCCATTAAACAAGTAATACAATTTTCTATATAATTATTTATGCGTTTACGCATACCGGGAAACCAAAAATATTCTTTTATCCTTTGTAATGTTTTAACCCTGCATGCGCCATTTCATCGTGATGAGCCAGATATCATTAGTTCCGGAACTAATGTTTTTGAATTTTATATCCTCGTTTTCTTTTCTATAAACTAGACCGTCTATCAATTTAAATTTGTCATCGTCTTCATTCTCTAATTTATTTGCTATCTCTTGAATTTTAGGATCTGCCAGCTGCCGAGCATATACTGCCAGCTATCTCTTAAATTTTAGGATCTGCCAGCTCTCTTTCAATAGGGCGTTCATCTACGTAGCCTACGGGACTGAGAGCATCGACGTGTTACATCTTATTGTCCGGATGGTGAATAACTTTGAAATAATAATTTTGTAAAGCAAGCGTCCACCGCGTAATTCGCGGATTCAGATTTGCTTTATTCACGGCATAAACTATCGCGTTACAGTCGGTAACTATAGTAAAACGCAACTCATAAAGATATAAATGAAATCTCTACCGCCTTACCATGGCTAACATCTCTAACTCGTAACTATGATAATTCCTTTCAGCATGGTTCGTAGTCTGGCTGAAGAAAGCTATTGCTGCCCAATTGCTATTATGCTGCTTCTGTAGCAGTATGGCTCCAAGGCCTAAATGACTGGCATCTGTATGCAGCTCAGTCTCAGCTGCTGGGTTATACAAGCTCAACACAGGAAATGTGGTAAATTCTTTCTTTAAATTTTCAAATGCGTTAATACACGGTTCATCGAAATCAAATGCAACTCCTTTTTTGAGAAGATTTTGCATCGGTCCGGCTTTCATCGCAAAGTGTCTAATAAATTTTCTAAAATAACCGGCTAGGCCTAAAAATCTGCGTACTTCGTGAACGTCGTTAAGTTTAAAATTTCGTACTGCTTCGGTATGCCGCGGGCTAAGAATGATCCCGTTTTCAGAAATTATGTAGCCTAGGAATTCTATTTCTTGACGTAAAAATTGACACTTTGTATAATTCAGTTCGAACTTATATTTTTTTAGGCAAGTTAACGTCTCGTTCCAGATTTTAGATAGCCAGATTTTGGTCTACGGTTTCCGACGGAATAAGAATATCGTCAATATAAACGATAACTTTGTCTTGTTGTATGAGCGAATCAAGAATTTGTAAAAGACGCTTTTGGAACTCCGCAGGAGCTTCTGAATATCTGAATGGTAAATATTTATATTCGTATTGCCCATCAGGCGTAGCGAATGCGAAATACTTTGTACATTCTTCATGTACTTTGATATGATGAAATCCATCCTTCAAGTCTAATAATGTAAACATTGATTTTCCATAAAGTCTCGACAAATAATCCTCGATCACCGGAAAAGGATACTTTTGTTTTATTACTCGACTATTTAACGGTCTCAAATCGACACATAAGCTAATCGCGCCGTTTTTCTTTTTAATAGGTACGATCCGTGCGCAATACGGCGAGATACTTGGCTGGATGATCCCTCGACTCAACAGGTCATCAACGATTTCTCTTATTTGAAGCCGTTCGACATGAACAAATCGTCGAGGCGCAAAACCGTACACAGAGTCGTCCTTCAAATGAACGCGAATGGAATAACCGTCTTCAACCGGTATTAATTTCAAATTCTCGGACGGCTAAAATTTCCTCCATCAATCGTTTCTTCATCTTTAAATCATAATCTATTTCGTTATCATGCAGTACTTGTTGCAGGTTATTCAGTGAATCCACAACATAGAGAAGGAGGTTGTCAAAGAGGGTCACATCAGCTACCGGATCGCCAATCTCCGTCTGGTGCAACTTATACACTAGAGTGAATTTCTCTTTTGCTATAAAATCTCTCCCTAAAATTAAATTGCCGCTAAACGCTTTTTCGTTTATCACATATAAGTTTATTTTAAATTTACGACCGCGCAAGGCGCTAATTGTTAATTCGATTGGAACGATCTCGATAAGATTTAGTGGCGCGCGATTTAGATTGATCAAACAGCGATCGACCGGTAAGAGAACCTTGGTGAAGGGCTCGATTCGCGCTTTATATATATATCTAAATTAATAAAAGAAACAGGACTTCCGGTGTCCATTAACGCTACTAATTCACATGCGTTATTATAAATCGAGTTCATTTGCATGAGTGGTCTGGACAGTTCCAACCTGCTGCTTTCATCCGATACCAGGGCCACCGAATCTTCCGCCGCCTCTTTGAACACTGTCGCCGCTGCTTGCACCGTTTGCTGCCGACGTGACCCTTGCGCCCCTTGCCGATTCCGCAGGGCCGGACAGTCGATTGGCGATTTCCCTTTCTCCTTGCAGAAAAAGCAGGTAGGGTCGCCTCTGCACTCTTTGTGTATGTCCACGTTTTCTACAATTGCGACACGTAGTGTCTTTAACCTTGTTAACGTTCAATGAAACACACGATTTTCTCTCACTATTTAACATACCTTCCGTAATATTCCTCATTTTCTCTAGGAATACGTCTAAGGAGGTATCTACTACGAAGAGTGCTGTCGCCCTCAATGCACTCTGCGGTATCCCGCCAATGAGGATATGAATCACGTCTCTGGTAGGTAGGTCTATCATTTGCAATGGTCTTTTAGCAATGACGTACCGATCGAACGTTTCTTTGTTCGGGCTCCACTTACGTGTTTCTACTCGCTGCATCTGCTTATAGAAGGGCACTTTTTTTCCGAATACTTTTACTAACTCCGGTTTAAGTCCGAACCACGATTCAATTGCGACTCCCCTCTGAATATCGTACCACGTACGTGCGAATTTTATTAGCTTGCGCTGCGAGCAACGTCGCTCCATCTGACGCATCGTGTACTTGTGCCACTTTGCCTCTCTATGCGCTGCACCCACGCACTAATATTTTCCGTTTCAGTTCCTCCGAATTCGGGAATCTGTGAAGCCAATCAATTTACTATATTTCCCGTTGATACGTCTGATGCGTAAGTATTTTATTTTATACATAATCATTTAATATTGGCTATCTAAATAACACTTATAGATTGAAGATAAAAAGAAATACTGGAATTAAAAATTATTTATTATCGAGGAAGATCTCATGCAATAGTAAAGTTATGGAAAAGTTTGTAGTTGACAAAATATTTTATATTTTCATACTATATTTTAACATAAAATATAAAATATTAAGTAATTAATTTTTTGTATCTTAATACTTTTATACAGAATAATGAGATAAATCAATTGGTCATTGGTCATTCATATTAACCAATTTTTGCTTTAAGCATTTTTTTCTATTTCCAAAACTATAAGTGTTATTTTAAGTTCAAGTTATTCAAGTTGATTTTAAGCGATATAATAAGTATAATAAGATATCATATTTACAATCATTTAATACAATCATTTAATTCAAAATAATTTTAAAAAAGAAAAATAAATTTAAAAAAACAATATTAATTAGATAAATTATTAAATAAAAAATTTGACAATGAATCATTAAATCATCTTATAAAAATAATAAATGAATCATATTACATAAATATTTTTCTTTTACAGGTCAAATCAGATAAAGCAAAATAATATTATATATCAGCTTCAGCGCTGTATATCGGCTGTCATAATATATATTTTCTGCTTGGTGCTGTATAACAGCTGCCTTAATTTTCTGCTTAGCGCTGTATAATGGCTGCTATAATCGTTGATATATAGTACAATTAATTTAGATTAAAGAAAAAAATGTCTATTCACAAAAAGAAACTTATGACTTTAATGCCTAGATAAAAATATAATTATTAATGATGAATGGTTGACAGACATACATGTGGAACATTTCCATCATCTATTACGAAATTATTCTGAATATACACCTGTGAAATATGACAAATACAATGTCTCGAAATAATACAACCTATACCGATAAATAAAAAACATATACAAATATTACACAGTTCACCTGATCCATATGATGAACATTGGGTATGTAGTTACTATGATACTAAAAATATTTTTATATATGATTCATTAAGTAGTACAAAATTACATATCATGAACAATTCTTAAAAAGATTATTTCTAATAATCCATATAAAAAAAATATGCAATTAAGTTTCCTGTTGTGCAATGTCAGCCAAATAGCAGTGATTGCGGTGTTTTCGCAATAGCTTTTGCAGTTTCATTGTTATCATTGTTATTTAATATTAAACCAGAAAAGGTAAAATATAATCATAGTTTAATGCGCTTACATTTGTTAAAAATTTTAGAAACTAATATAATTGAACATTTTCCTCAAGATTCACATAGTGCTGTAAAATGTTGCCATTAGCAATAATTAAAGACAGAAAAGCTAAAGCAGCTTATATATAGTAAGTTCAATATGTCAAAATGAAAAAAAGTATATTACCAAAGATAAAGAATGTTTGGAAAGTAAACGTGCTAAAAAGCGGTGTCAATACAATGAAAATCTAGAAGATACTCGTGCTAAAAAGCGCTGCCTGTATAATAAAAATCTAATAGGTAATTGTGCTAAAAAACGATATCAAGAAAATGTTGAACATAATCACAATATTAAAGATCGACAACAATATGCAAATAATCGTTTAAAGATATGTGAACAAAAATGCATGCGTTATGTTATAAATAAACAATCTGAACAATATAAAAAAGTTTTAGATCCTAATAAAAAATTGGCTCTATAATATAAGCGATATTATCTAAAAAAAACTGCTAAATCTGTAATTGCATTAAAAAAACTTGATGTACAAAAAATTATTAAACGATATGAAAAATTTAGATTCAAAAATTTTATAAAAATTTCTGATAATTTAGAAACATTTACAAAAAATATTGCAAATAAACTTAATATTAAAGAAGATATTAAAAAATGTTTACAAGTCGAGAAAATCGTACGTTGGAACATGTACATCAGAAATAATTACGTTCGTAATATGTACAAAATATTAACTATACTTAAAAAAAGAGGTATATTTAACTTTGATTAATAAATGTTCTACAATTGAAGAAAAATTATACGCATTATGTGGAATGTCTAGACATACGACTTCATCAGAAAATTATTTTATAGAATCTATATGAAAAAATAATTTTACCGAAATCATTAATAATAAATACAGAAGGATAAATTGTAAATGTGTTACCTTTAATAGCAGCACGAGCGAAAAAGTCGTGGTTGTGCGATACATCATGTAAAATTGATGAGATTTTAATTGATAAATATCAAAAAGTTCTTGAAAATATAAATATATGCACTTTAAAAAATATATCAAAATTAATACAATTATTCATAATTGTAAATCTACCATAAAAACTCCAGGTAAAAGATTGGGTCACTGTATAGATGTTATATCGATTTAATTAATTGTAAAGCAATGTTTCTGCCAATTCAACTATTATCTCCGCATTTTCCACAAGTAAAATATATTAGACGCTTAATATATAGACTTACACATTTTTATTGAAAAATGTTAGAACTTGATACGGCATTAACTAGCGCTGATTTAGATATATTAAATAAAATTATTACTTCAGCACAGGAAAAAGTAAATACATATAAGTATCAAAATTCTGATACTGTTTTGAGTAAAGACAATATTATTTCTAAATATCATAATGCATTTAAAGCGTTTACTGAACGTTCAATGGATACGTCACAATATGTTTGCGTATCATGAGAGACTTTGCTATAAAAGAAATATTTCTGAAGTTAGTAAAGTTCAATCAAAAATAGATATTCCAGCATGGAGAGATTTAATGGTATATGTTAAACACAAAAATATTAATCCACAGTATATATGCAGTATAATTATTGTTACCGAAAATTTTATCAAGGTTTAGTACCTGCTTATTGCATTATGAATAATCTTATGGCAGTTAATATCTGAAGTGATATCTTCTTTGAACACATTCGAAAAAATTCTTATATAGAGAGCTAAATTCTAAACGATCCTTAAATGGGAACTGTTATGAATAAAAAATTGCCTCACAAACAAATGATACCAAAAGTAAAAGGAAGAATATTTCATTTGCCACTTCCTTTAAGAAACGTTAAAAAAGTTATGTTCCAATACTGATGCATTAAATATAAATCATGAATTATATGTCTTAGTTAGAAGTATTCCTACAAAATCGGAAATTATTTGGGAAGAATTGATGAATACTGAGAAAGTATTTGACGCTTTGAAATGGTTAAAAAGTAATAATTTGTTATATTCTCATATTATTTTACCAAAAGTACATAACGAATTACAATTGAAAAAATTAAACAATCCAGAATTTTACTTAGAAGAAATAGAAACTGATACCGCATTAAATAATCGTGAGTTATTATATAATTCAAAATCTGAAATTCAAAAAATGTAGAATCTATAACGGAAGATCAACATAAAGCAATTGTTACGTCCGTACGTGGTTCTGGACGAAAGATAATACCTTCATCGAGTCGAACGCGCGTTAAGGGGGGCAGGAATCGGGTCAGCGTCGGTGACGTTATTACCCTTGCCTGCGCCCGCGTTATCCGTTTTTTGGTCAGAGAACCGAATCTCTTTTACCAGGGATGGACCTCATGCGATCCTCAGGGAGCCGTGAATGGTTCGGGGTCAAGTTTTAGAGTAAAGAAATTGAGACGGAATTCGGGTTAACTAATTTAATAATAATAATAATAAATTACAATGTTTATTCGGAAATTTCTCTGTGTACATTAAAGGGTTGAGATACTGGTTACAAAAAGAAAAAAAACAAATTTTATACATAAATTTTGAATAATAGTAAATAACAATAAACAAAAGAAAATCTGGATTTTATATACCCAATGTTGTTCCAATTGGAGTAAAAAATTGGTGATCGCGAGCATGTCGATGGGATCGGGTTGCAGGTGTGGCGGGGGATCAGGGTGAGCGCTGCGGAAAGCCTTGACTGGGATGAGGTAGGGAAGAGGATCACGAAAAATATACATAGGGTATCAGTAATAATTTGGTGTTTTGAGATCTGATCCCAAAACTGACTGTCGGGTTTGAACCTTCTTTTAATGAAGAAGATGCCAGGAGGTGGATGGGTGGGAGAGCGAGGAAATTGGCGGACGAGATTGAAGAACTTCTCCACGTCGAAGTTCTCTGGAGTACATTGTCTTTCAAAATCTGCCGCGGAGCGGAGGGCGGTGACGTACTGTTGCAAGGTGATGTTGGCTAGTCTCGGTTCTAAGTCTATCAATTGCTCCGCGAGTTCTTCGGCGTGGCAAGTTTCGCGACGAATCCGCTTATTAGACTTTTCCCGACGGTGTCGCAATGCCCGTTTTGTTCGTCTATTCGGGATGGTGTTCGTTTGGTTTACTATGTAAAAGAGAGTCAGATGAGAGAGTCAGAAGAGAAATTGAGGAATCGTGATAAGGCAGCTTCACCGAATCAATCGGCGGCTTGCCAAGTCGGAGTGTGAAGAAATCGAGGAAGGCAGCTTCACCGAATTAATCAGCGGCTTGCCAATTTGGAATGTTGGAGTGTTTTAATGAAACAAATATGTAGAAGTCGCGAACCAAACTGCTAGTCTACCGCGGGAAAAAGTGATAAAGATGGACTTACTTTTATTGTAGCGGCCGCTGGTGATAGTCGAGAAGTGTAATGGCTAGGCTTAATCGAGTCACACGAAAAATGTAAGAATCGCGCAGATTCTAACTGATAAAAAGATTTGTCGACAACTTCGGATGGTTCCGTCCGTGAAGGTGTGTAGCGATGAAAAGCGGGAAGAGAAGAGAGCGATCCGCTCCAAGTCGCGGTTTTTAAAGAGTTCCGAAGGGATAGGAATATCTGAGGGCGTGATGGATTTCTGCGTTGGCTTGTCGAATGATAGTTTAGAAAAATTGTGAGTATAGAGGAAGAAGGGGAATGGTGTTCTGTGAATTGTGGTTGTTTTTATATTTCCAGATTTCCTAGCAAATGATGGAATTAGTTAATAAAAATTTTCCCGCCATTCCACATCCTCAATCATTCATTGGTGTGGCCGCCAACGGCCGCTAATCATTTCTTCTTGATTGATGTCTCCCTTAGTTTCCCCACCAATTTGGGGAGTGTCACCCTCAAACGATCCGACGCGTTTCTTATCCGTTAGAAATTTGCTTTTGTTAATATTTTTTAATTTTATTGGTATGTCATAAATTTGTCGGTGCCGACAAAGCGGTCTATCGCAAGAATTATTTTTTTGATAGTGAGAGGTATCTCGAGAGGGATTTTTGTTTACTTATTTAAGGTTTCTTTAGATCGTTAGAAGCACTTCATTTTCAGATTAGCAACCGTTGTCTTTTTCCGAAAGAGAAGAATTCGTGGAGTCCCCCGGACGTAACACAATGTTAACACAGATTACTGATGAAATTAATGAATATTATGAGCAATATACTATATATCTTTTGTACGAAAAAAGAATTAACAAAAGCGCAACAGCTTTGTAGCTCAGATGTTAAAAGTTCAAGAAAAGCCCTTAGATAATCGTGAAAAATATTTATATTTATTATGTTTTCCAGATTTATATCCTTTTGGCATTAATGAACAACATGAAACCAGATAAACCGGTTAAACTTAATGAACATGAATTTATTAAATGTCGCTTGACATCAAAACACTTTCAATATAGATTAAATCAACAGTATTTATTTTATTTATTAAATGATGCAAATATTTATCAACTAAGTGGAATTTATCATAAAATGAATGTAACTAATCCACGTCTTCGTTATACAGCTGGAGAATATTTAAAAGCAATGTCAAAGGAACTTTTGGAATCTAATTTAAGTACAATATTTTCTGCTTTGAGAAATACGGAACAATATGGCGTAAACCGAGAAGTGATTTAAATTGCATGACACAATATTATCCTGCAACTTGGTTTTTAACATTAAGTCCGAGCGAATGATTGTGGAAAAATTTAGGCGAGTATCTTCGAAAAATAAATAAAGAAAACAATTTTCTTACATTAATATCTATTAATGCACTTGTTGCTATAGATCCAGTAGCAACATCAAGATTTCTGAATAATAAGTTCCATACAATGTTTGATTTTATTTATTCAAAAGATCATCTGATCGGAGAAGTTGCGCATTATTTTTGGCGACAAGAATATCAAGAAAGAGGAATACAACATTTTCATATATTAATTTGGATAAAAAATGCGCCGATTCTTGAGGAATCTTCTAATGAAGATTTCGAAATTTATTTTACAATATATAAGTTGTAAAATACCAAATAAAAATATTTCTCCGTATTGTACAGATGTGTTAATACACATCAACAACATGTGCATAATAATTAATTGTCTCCGTTCTAAGAAAGTGGGACGCAAAGTTATTCGTAAATGTCGTTTTGGATTTCCACGTTTTGTGACAGAAACATTACAAATACGAGATGTCGTAAGTTCCATAGCAGGTAGAAAACAATTAAAATGCAGAAGTAGACTATACGATATTATCCTCAGAACGAATGAAGAAATTAACATTAATGATTACAATCCTGTTCTTCTTACTGCGTGGGAAGAAAACATGGATATTCAATTTATTGATGAAAAGTCGTCTCTTCTAACCTGGTACATTACTAAATATATAAATAAAGCAGGAAAATGTGAATTGTCTGAATCTATTCTTAACTACAAAAATAATAAAAATAAATCATTAGCAAGTTGTCTCTGGAATATTGCTATGCGATTTACGAATAATAGAGAATGCGGCTCTTGAAGCTGCCGATACATTGTTAGGTATTCCTTTATATGGAACTGATCGAAATACAATTAAATGGAGATGTTAATTAGATGTTAATTAGATACGATCCAGAAAATTGAAAAGTTGTAAGAATATTGAAATTCTTGATAATGAATCTACTTATATTATGGATATATTTTGTCCATCTGTAATAGATGATGATCATTATCCAAATAGATCAGAAGGATTGGAACATACATCTCTTTATGCATTTGTGCAATGGTATGATATCACAAAAACTAAACCACAAAATGAAGATATTGAATATTATAAGATAGGAAAAATTATTATCTTAAACGACGGCAACGTAAACATTTAATTAATCATTACAGATATGACGTTCATACACAGCCAGAAAAATATTTTTTTGCATTATTACTTATGTTTCAACCATGGCGGAAATTAGATAATCTTAAAAATGTGACACCTACAGAATCATTTCACAGAATTAAATTACATCTTGTAGAAGCATTACAATATCACGAAAAAATTAGAAGAATTGAAAACGACACTTGAAACTGCAAAACAGTTAGTTCAGAAATATCTAGATAATGAATTGCAAAAACAACAAGATGCATCTCAAGATGATCCAGAAAATGCAATAGATGTGCAAAACATAAAGGCGGATGAAACTATGCAGGACTATTAGCACTATTAAATTAAATAAATCAGTATTATGATTATATGTTAGCGGTGAAGGTGGTACTGGAAAAAGTTTTCTAATTAAGATTATTAAATGTTGGATAAAACAAAATCTTAAAGAAACTGCTGTAGTAGCACCTACAGGTATTGCAGCATTTATTAGGTGTACAAAAAAGTTCTGAGTTTTTTTTGTAAAATTCAATCTTTATTCAAAAACAAACAAAAAATATTAATCAATGAAATATTCTCCGTTTGCATCAACGACCTTTTGCCATCTTTCGGGTAGCTTGCGAATTCCTTGACGATAGAAGCTCACCGACTTCGAAGCGATAAAGTCATCAATGCATTTTCGTATCTCTTCAAATCTCACGAAATGTGTATCAGCCAAATGATGTTGCAGTGACCGGAATAGGTAATAATCGGAAGGCGCCATGTCTGGGCTATACGCCGCGTGCGGGAGAAGTTCCCAGCCTAACGCAAAGATATGATCCTGAGTCGCTTTCGCAACATGTGGTCGAGCATTGTCATGAAGCAAGATCACTTTACGATGTCCTTGGCCAGTAAATGGCTTCTTTTTTTCTAATGCATCGCTCAAATTGGTCAATTATTGTAGCGGTCTGCCGTGATTGTTTCATCTGGTTGTAACAACTCGTAATACAACACACCTTTCCAATTCCACCAGATACAGAGCAAAACCTTCTTAGCATGGATATTGGACTTTGGCGTCGATGTCAAAGGTTGACCAAGGTTAACCCATGATTTTCTACGTTTAGGGTTATCATAAAGAATCCACTTTTCATCGCCTGTAATGATTTTGTGCAGAAAATCTTTTTCCTGGAACTTTGAAAGTAAAGTGAGTGCAGTGTCACGCCGACGATTTTTGTTGTCTTCGGACAATCATGCAGAATCCATCTGCCTTCCTTCTAAACCTTCCCCATCGTATATAAATGTACGGAAATGATTTGCTGCGTAACACCAAGCTGTTGTGCAAACTCCTTTTCAGTTTGCGCAGAGTTTATATCCAGCAGTGCTTGC
>NW_011933499.1:5951-19603 GCF_000187915.1 Pogonomyrmex barbatus
ATAGGACCATCATCTCTCTGGAGTACCGGTCGTGGAGATTTGAGAGAATCCATGTATATATGTATATTGTAATATACGTATATAATATACGTGTATCATTGTATTGTTGACGTGTTATTCTAAACACGTTATTTGCGATAAATATCATCATATGCCTCAGTAGTCGGATGCCTGCTCGGTAAGCAGGAGATCCAGGTTCGATTCCTGGCTGAGGTGGTATTTTTTCGCAAAATAATTACGAGTTTTCACGACTGGTTCGTGGTCGGGCCCCGTCGTGACGCACACCCTCCCTTCTTATATCGGATGGACATTGACCAGAAGAGAATTCTTAAAGAAATGACTATTTTCAATGTTTCAGATGCTTGATTAATTATCAAAGATGTTTCTTCAAACAAATATGTTCTAGCATTCTTATGGACAGTAATTGTTGTTGCAATAATCATAGGAAGGCTCACAATGTAGATAGTTTTCCTGCAAGAAAAAACTAAGGTGTCCAATTTGTATCGAAAAACTCGTCACAGATCAAGAAGCGCGAACTCTGTCTCCTAGAGAGGAGTCAAATGTCTATGATATCTCTGTGGTATGGAGGACCATAGAATCGATGGTAATGATTCACTATATTCAAAATGGCTAAACTGATTAAACTTAATTTGTGCGTAAGACTTCCTTATGATATAAAAGAAGAAGTAAAATTGGTGGTGCTCTCAGAATTATAACTTTATCTCGGATAATTCTAAGTAAGAGTGAAGTTAGATTCCGTGGAAAACCATCCAATGATTGTCATTACCTAGCAAGATGCACATGAAAATCGAAACTGTACAATCCTAGTTTTTCTGAAAAATTATTTTTGGAAAATTATTTATAGGAGTTACTCAGTCTGTTCGTTTTCAGTGAGCCACCTTGTATATATAATACTTTATATATGATATTATTTGTTTCTATCAAATCTATAGTTTCTATCCTGGTTTGTATCTTTTCTGTACTGCTCGACGCTATCTTTGCATTGCGACTATTGCTGCTTATAAGCTACAACAATCACAGTGTAAATATGATCGCTGTTAATGACATCATTAATGGAACTAGATGCTGTTGCATTACGCTATATAATGGATCAATCAGCTAATAATGGAATTTTTTAGTACTGCCATACTGCCAGTAAGAAACGAACACAGCCTGAGACTGTTGGTTTTCAAATCTCTTTTTTCTCTCTTACTCTTTTATTTCCTTAAACTCTTTTATTTCCTTATACTAAAATCTGTGCGCCTTTGAGCCTGTAAGTTGCCAAATATCTTTCTTCCTTTCTCGATTACTTATTCTTTCAAAAAATATTCTCTCTCTCTCTCTCTCTCTTCTCTCTCTCTCTCTCTCTCTCTCTCTCTCTCTCTCTCTCTCTCTCTCTCTCTCTCTCTCCTCCCTCCCCTCCCTCCTCCCTCCCCCTCCCCCTCCTCTCTCTCTCTCTCTCTCTCTCCAAACCTTTACTTTACCTATAATCTCGCAACAAATTTTAGTGAAACATCATGAATCAATTGGACGCGATCGGAAAGCAAATTAAACGGGCGCTTAAGAAGTCCCGTACAAGTGAAATAAACGGCTTGTCACGCTAACCAAAAACCGGCGGAAAATAATCGTGTCTCGCAATTGTCTCCGCTTCTTCCCCCTTCCGATGTACCAGAGTTCTTCCACTAATACGCTTGAGCACTTTTCTCAATAGAACTCAATAGAATGGACCGAATACTTTTCGGTCCATCTCTTAGAACCGAGATCCGCCATCAATTTTCAAGTTCTATTCCCTGATCCTTTATTTTATTATATGAGGATTGTTCTTCTCTCAATTCCGAGAAACAGTCCTTGCGTTTCCTTGAGCTCTCAATTTCATTTCTCGAAGAAGACCAGGATTACTCCTCTCCTTAAGTACTCCTTTCAAATTTTTTACTTACCAAGATTCCACACACTTCAAAAAAGTTAATATTTTTACGGGTATTATCCGTGTCATTATACATTGTTGAATGCCAACGTTTTGTGAACATTGTATAGTATCAGCTGCTCCTCGCCCCGATGAAATAAACTGCGAGATAACATACACATACATACATATGTCCAAACATTCATGTTTGTTTTCTTTCGCTTCCTTGAGTTATGTATATCTTTTAGTTTTCATTAAAGAATTAAATTTTACTTTTCTAATTTTCCTTTAAAAACCTTTGTTCTCTTCTCGCTATCCCATTGATAGCATAGGGTCTTATCCTGGTAAAAAGAATTAAATTTCTTGGCCTAAAAAGAACAAACGTACGTCGCAATGATGTCATAGCGTTCCTTTATCGCTGATCCAATCCCGAGATATATACAGTACAGATATATACAGTTTCGACTCGAAGATTTATGTTACGAATACTTGACCTTTCAAAGTCCTTCCATGCCCATTTATATTTTCTTTACTAATTTCTCTTTGTTAATTTTTCCGGGCTGGACGTGACATAAATCTTCTTACATCTTTGTGATCTGTCGAATTTAAGATAAAAAGTTTTATTAATAGTTTAATAAAAATGTATTAAGAAAATAAATCCTTTATTTAAATTAATTTCAGTTTAAGTAAAAAAAAGTTAAAAAAAAAGAAAAAGAATAATAAATCGTTCTTTTTTAAGTAACGATAATGAATTAGTTCAGAATCAATATTAATAAGAGCAACGAATTACTTTTAAAAAATAATTTTCCCAACCCTGAATCACAGGCTTATTGGCTTGAAGAGAAAAGATCTTTCTTTTAAGCGGAGAGTCCAGCATTTCCTACAATGATATTTGTGGAGTCTCAATCCTGACACATTTCAGACGTCATATATTACTTATATACGTAAATTTAGCTAGTGTACAGTGATAATCTTATTGTAAAGGAATCTTAAAAATTCTTATTAAAATCATCCTTTCAAAGGCTCCTACTCATTAAAAACATCCTTTTAGAGGCTTTCAACAAGACCATTCATTTCATACCAAGAAGCAAAGAACTTCTACATATTGAAATTCGTATCTGCGGCAGATTTGCATCTATTGTAGAAAACTGACAAGAGTTAAAAAAATATCTTTCATCTAAGACATTATATAATTAATCAAGAACTGAAAATGACGCAGAAAAATTTGAGGCCAAAAATAAAAAAGACCAAAGTTAAGCCTGGAAGAAAATATTGATCACAACAGATCAAGATCTATAGAATCGACCATATAAGATTATCTTATAGAAATTTTAGCCATCAGTTCTCTCAGAGAATAAAATATTACTGCGCGAGACAATTCAAAATATTATCAAAGAATTTTCTTCAATTTATGCAGTAAGACTGGAAGGTGAGATTCTTACTGAAATCATAGAATCATGGAGGTTAAAGTAGAGATAAAAAAAGGCTTAAAGAGATTCGTGTAAGAAATAAATCTCCTGATCCTAGGTTGCTAAACAAAATTATTGCAATTATTGATCTGTTAATCTGATACTAAAATTCTGAACTAATTGCTTTGTTGAACTAATGCTTATTTAGAAAAAGAATATGTTATAGTTTGAAAGGACTAATCATTTTATTATAATATTAGCGAAGTGTATTAAAACATTAAAAATCTATGAAATCACAACCATTGCGTTACTTCAAGAATACAACATTGCAGAATGGCATCGCATGGATTTTAGTTATATGCACCTAACAAAGCTATATATGGTTACAATGATGATTGGCAAGTTAAATGTCAGAATATTATATTAAGGAGTGTCGACACATGTTGAACGATAGATAAAGAGTTAATTAGAAGCAGTCAAAAGAAGTCATTAATATACAAATTATAAAGCCATTAATATATACGGATTATAAAACTAATTTTAATAAAAGTCGCGTCAAGACAAATTTACTATTCATCTTCCTGAGTCTTTCACATTGATGACGCACACTCTCTCAAATAAGAAGGGAGGATGTGCGTCACGGCAGAGCCCGACCAATCGTGAAAACACGTAATTATTTTGCGAAAAAATACCACCTCAGCCAGGAATCGAACCTGGTTCTCCTGCTTATCGGGCAGGCATCTTATTCCTTCGACTACCGAGGCATGTGATAATATTTATCGTAAATAACGTGTTTAGAATAACACGTCAACAATACAATGATACACATATATACGTATATTACAATATACATATATATAAAATATATATATATATATATATATATATATATATATATACATATATATTACAATATACATATATACACGTATTCTCTCGAATCCCCACGACTGGTACTCTAGAGAGATGATAATCCTATTCTCTCGATAGACTTCAACTCTTAAAGTAAAATTAATTAAACATACTTCATTTTGTTGTACTACCATAATAAAATAGATATTTCCTTCCTAGATAGAAAGAAGTATCTAGTTTAAAACAGTCTCGCGTTCCCGCCCGGATAGCGGTCAGTCGGTTAGCCAGGTGGGAAAGCGAGGACGTTGGAGACAGAATTAGAAAATTAAAATTTGATTGTATGCGTGATTATAACTTAACAATAGTTTATTAAAAAACAATAACAACAATAAATAGTGCCGGGTGGAAATTGCAGAATAATATAATGGAATGCGAACAGAATTTCAATTGCGGGCCGTGAGCGGCAGTTCGGCGTGTGTAACGTGTTTTTACAAATGAGGTATCGCTCCGACGCCGCCAATCGGTGCGATATTGAATTCGTTGCGCGTAACTTGGTGACACAAGGCAGTAGCGTGTTTTCGCGAATCTTTAACACGACTCTTTAAATCACGTTTACGAATTCAGGATTACGATCGGCGGATTACTCGCGAGGATGGATTATCATGGTGACTGTTCAGATAACGAAAAATAGATGTACCCATTTTCTTCCTGTTTTTGCGGGTGGAATCGCGAGGGCTCGGATTGCCGAGTGCACTCAGCCGACCGGGGTATGCTCCGGTACTCGGTATTGGTCGAATGGAGATGCAGTCGTATCGGGGGGCGTCCCGATACTCGGCAACGGAATTCGATGGCGGCGGAGTCAGATCGAGCGAACTCGATGCGCTGGGGAGTCCCCAGCAACTCTCGGCGTGGAAGGCTCGGAGATGATTCGGCCCGGCCAAGCGTACTTGGCGCGTTGAGGAGAGCCCCAATAGATCTCAGGCTTTTACCGGAATCGGGTTCGGATATTCGCTTCTATCGAGACGTACTCTCTCTCTCTAGAATCGAACGTGGAACAGGATAATTCTTCTGTGGAGAGTGATGCCTTTTTATACCCGAGATCTCGATATTTTTCGGTCGGAGCGGTTGGATTGGTCGATCTCGGGGGCATCTCCCTCCACAGGAGCGGAAAAAAAGAACTCGTTTAATTGAATTTTTGGAAAGATAAGGGATCGGAGCGCGGATGGCGAAGAGTCGGAAAAGGAGTTCAGTGATGAAGTAACGGCGCGGAATGGAGATGGTATGGTCGCTTATAGACGCAGTTGTGGCGCGGTGCGGGGCGAACAATCGTGATATTCCTACGTTATAACTCCGACGCTTTCGGAGTTCGCGAAATAATTACAATTAAAAATAAGTGAACACTTTTCTGCGACCACTGCCGCATTCCGCCTAATGTCCGGCGGTCCCCGACAGATGGTCGGTTGGGGGAAGATTCGAAGAAAGAATGGAGCGGAAGAATGCGCTCCATTACAAGTTCTTACAAAAAAAAAATAGAAAAATAAGAATAAAATACCATCGTCATAACATGTAATTCGTCTCTAATTAGGTGTAAGCTAAAAGCAAGTATCGGATAGAGGTAAAATCAATTAATGTCAGAACTGCTAATTGTGAAGAAAAGATTTTGAAGAAATTAACGGGAACAATACTCAAAGAATAGCAGCAATGGACAACATTGGACATACGACGGTGTGAAGAATATCACGAAATCAACAGCTTCATATATACCATGTTTAATCTGTACAGATACTTTTTCAAGGGGAAGTCCCAATTGCGCACAGAATAAATCGGACACAGCAGCAGGTTGAATGAATCGGACACAGGTTCAAACGGACACAAGGTGGTTGAAATCGGACACAGTAAAAATCGGACACAATGGCACTCGGACACAGTGGCAATTAGACACAGTAACAATCGGACACATTGAAAATCGGACACAGTAGGAAATGGACGCACGAATAGTTAAATAGATAAATAGATAAAAGAATCTGGCAAAAAATGCGGCGGTCTGCCTCACGAACCGAAATATTAAGTTGATGACTTTTTGGTAGAAATCTGTCATAGCGACGTGCAGCAAACAGCATTGAGCATGCGTTGTGTCTCTGTACGCATGATAAGAGAGTTCGGGGGGCGAAACTTCCCAAACGAGGATCGAAAGGGCGAAGTCTCCTGGTGAGAGAATGGGGGGGGGCGAAGCCCCCCTCCCCACTATCACATAATTCATTACGAAAACAATACAAAATTATATTTGTAACAAAATGAAAAAATCAGCGAAAACTTCACACCCAATCCTTGCGTTGGGGTCTTTCTAGGATCTATCATTTTAGTATATGATAGACTCATCAATTTAGTAAGATGAAAGATTACATCTTCACTCCCAAATCTTAGCATAGGAGTCTTTGCCAATCTTTCTATCATTTTAATAAGATTGCATCTTGCACTTCGAATATAACAACATTTTTAAGAAAACTGTCATGATTGCAACTATCCGTGCGTCCATTTCCTACTGTGTCCGATTGTTACTGTGTCCGATTGCAACTACCGTGTGTCCATTTCCTATTGTGTTCGATTAGTACTGTGTCCGATTAGTACTGTATCCGATTTTCAATGTATCCGATTTCAACCACTTTGTGTCCGTTCCTTATTGTGTCCGTTTGGACCTGTGTCCGATCCATTCAATCTGTATCCGATGTTGTATTCGATTTATTCTGTGTGCAACTGAGACTCACTCTACTTCAAGAGGATGATTTTCCTCCAAGAATTCTTTTATATACTTGGCTCCTGCAAATGTCTATCGCCAACTAACATTTTCTTTAGTTGTGTTATTCACTGACAAAGCTGTGTTCACTAGAAATGGAGTAATTAATTTTTATAATATTCATTATTAATCTGATGAAAACTCACATGCCATTCTTGAATCAAGACATCAACAATTTAGTGTAAATATGGGCTCCTGCTTACATTTCTTATACTCAACACTAATTTAATCGGATCTGTTTTTTCTTGATCAGAAATTAACAGAATAATTGTATGCAAATTTGTTAAGAAGTCAGTCGCTTGAATGAATTACTGGAAAATGTTTTTTGATGTTGTATATCGCAACATGTGGTTTATGCATAATGATGCACCACCCCACATAGAACAAAACCCTCTAGTAGACGTCCATTAGACGTCGGTCATGGATATTCGGAACATCCATTAGACGACCATTAGACTTCCAGTAGATGTCCACAAAAAATCCACAGTTCCGCTTCGTGGAAGTCTATGAGACCTCTGTTAGACGTCTTCCATAGACGTCTGTTAGACATTAGATGGATTGCTAATAGAGGGTCCATAGAGTCTTGGTAGACGACCAACACGAAACAAAAACCTCTAATAGATGTCCATTAGAGATCCATCATGAAGATTTGTAACTTCCATTTGACGTCTATGAACCCTCCAGAAGATCTCTACAGAAAAAATTAATAAAAAGAATTTTTTATGATACTGAACAAAAATATTTTTTTTGAAGGAACGAACAGCGCATATACATACGTAACGCAATGGAACTAATGAAATCTTTTTTTATCTTGTAAATGTCGATAACGTCACATAATTTTTCCGAGAGTCAGCCATCCTTGTAGTATACACGGTCGAGCTTGCTTCACCTACGTAATCGGCTAAAATCAAATACTATAACAATAGTATAATTAAACAGAATGTTGATATAAAAATATGACAAATTTTCTATCAGTAAATGTTATTACATTATCATAAGATTCAAATAGTCTCAATGTCAATGTCCTGATAGCGTGTAATTTTTGTAGATAATTTAATTATATGCATAAAGGAAAATTATATGTTATATGTTATATGTGAAGATTATAGGTTATATGGATTTTTAATATCATGTTCCATGTGAGTAGTGTTTATAAATTTACGTATATATTTTATTTACTCATTTATATATTTATTGATCGTATTAAATACGTGAGATATTTCTTTTATTCGACATTATATGTTTTCTTGTGTTTGGTATAATCATTTATATACAATCAAATAGGAATAAATAAGATACATGCAATAAATTTTTAATTTATTTATAAGTATATATTCTCAATTTTTATCATAAAGTAATCATCTACAAATGATCTAAAACCTCCAATTAAGCTCTGTATATGATCCATAAAAGTGTCATGAAACATCTGTAATTCATCCATACAACCTCCATAAGACATCTAATAGAAGTTTGGTAGAACTCCATTAGAGCTCCATCATGGTGATAGTATAGGTCTCTATTAGAAATTTATTTGACTTTCACCATGGAGATAGATGTCGCATGAAGGCCGTGGAGATTATGTGGACCTCTAATGGATGTCATGTTCCGTGTGGGACCATCCACCGTGAAAGTTCGCTGGACAGCTAATGGACATCCACGATGGAATTCTAGAGCACCGTTCACCGTGGAGGTTCGCTGGATGGCTAATGGACGTCCACGATGGAATTCTAGAGCACCATCCACCGTAAAAGTTTCCCACTGAAGATTAAACATCCACTGAAGATTATGTTCTATGTGGGACCTTTAGCCGAGTAGCCAAACAGTTCTTAGACGAAAGATTTCCTCGAAAATGAATAGGTCATGAAAGACCTATTACTTGGCCTACTCGTTCTCCAGATTTAAATCTATTACACTTTTATTTCTGGGGCAACATAAAAACAATTGTGTATTCGACACCCATTACTAATGTTGAAGTGCACATATGCAACAAGTTTAAGTTTAATAGATCATATATCCTGGAATTTTTAAAAGAGTGACAAACTGTTTGACACAAGCTTGTATACAAACCAACAGAGGTGAAATTTCAAGCATCTTCTATGAAGATAAGCAATTCCGGGTTATTGAAATACAAAAATGACTATAACTCTGAAACAAAATTGAATAAGACAAATGTTCATATGAATTTTTGTCATTGTTTTTATGTCTCTTATCCACTCCTGAAGTGGATTTCACATGTTACGAAACATTCTGTATAAAGGTATTTCGACCGGTTTTGTGCTCATAAGGCATGTATACTTGGCGTAGACACTAGTCCGTATCTGTAGAAGATATGTAACACTTATAATTATAGTAAAAGTCAATGTAATGTTATTAGAAATAAATTTTTTAACATTAATTGAACTTTATTTTCCATTTTTTTCTTTTTTTCCATTAAAAAACTAAGAAATTTCACAATTTTTTGTACGTTTTACTTTAAAAAATCATAGTGGTCACCATGAAAAAATCTCACAACTATTTGGCAAACTTTTTTAAATGCACAGTATTTAAAGAAACAAAAAAAAACATGAATAAATTTTTTTTATTGCTCTACACAAATGTTTTGGGGTCAAAATGAAAAAGGGAAAAATTAACTTTTACATTATTTTTGTCCATTTGTATCTATATGTTCTTAAAAAATTTTCATGATTATACATTCAGTAGAGCAAGGTTCAGCTTTTCCTTTTTTAATTACGATACAGTGATTTTTGTGCTGGTCATGGAGAGTATATACATATATGTATCTGTAATGTATGTATAGGTATATATACATTGTATGACATTGTATTATATAATTTGTTGTTCTAAACACGTTACTGCAATAAATCATGCCTCAGTAGTCGAAAGGATAAGATACTTAACTAATAAGCAGAGGATTCAAATTTAATTGTTAGCTGAGATAATTTTCGCAAAAATAATAATTACAAATTTTCACGATTATGACTGGTTCGTAGTTGGTCCCGTGACGTATACCCTTCCTTTTTATTTTTTGATTTTTAACGAAATTATGAGCAATCAAAATCAAACTGCTCATTTTTTATTTAATCCGTGATAATTCAATAACAAGAAATCGTAGAAACATTTAAAAAATGATTTTATAAGAAAAACTTGAAATTTTCACATTATAAACAAAAAAATTTTCTTTTTTGTACATATCGTATGTTTATAAATTGAGAAAAAAATTTTCTATTTTGTCTAGCTCATAATCATTTTCTATATATAAAAATTATCAAAAAACTTAAAAAACATAGTGACCTTTCGTAAATAGAAATTTTAAGCTTGAAAATTCTTTTTTTAAATTTCGTTCATTTTTAAATAATAAAGTTAGCTATTTGAAATTTGTCTATTTTTCAGAAGAAAAATTAAGTGTTCCTCTAATTTTTGTAATACTAGATGTAGAATAGTTTATATTAGAAAGAATAATTTATATTCTCTTGAACTGAATGATTCTTAAATATTTTTAAATATTTTATTCTATTGTTAAAAACAATAGAAATGTTAATAAATTTTTAATAAAATTATTTTTATCATTTAAAATAAATATTTTAGATGATAGAAATAAATAGATTCTGTTATATGTTTTTCTACATCAGAAGTGACCAATCTTTAATCTAGTTTAACCATTAAACGTTTAGTCTAATGTCATTATGGAGAACCAAAATCTTTGTGCCCCTCTCTACAGAGAGTAAGTAAAAATAATAAATAAATCAATAAAATAAGATCGTCATTTTACATCTATACTTTTGTTTTTAAAATCTTTGTCATGTGATAAAAACACAGTAATGAAATATCAACTCAATATTTTTAGCAAACGCCCAAAATAAATGTAGCTAAATAGCACAAATTTAAAGAATAAATTTTAATGAAAAATGGTTGCTTTACTGTATCATTTTTGATTTTTTGAATTTTTCTCAATAGCATATGTTCAGGCATGCCATCAAAAATATTTTCGCACAGCACTAGTAATATGTGTGTTACGAGTTGGCCATCCCTGTTCTATATGATATTTCAAAATAAAATAAAATTAAAATATTCTATAAAGTTTTGGCTTACCTGCATCATATCACATTAAATTAATTATGTTTTAAAACATAATTATAATTTAAATTCTTTAAACTGACAGAGAAACGCGAAATATCAAATTCTAATTTTAATGAAACTTTGTATACATTCATATTTTTATAACACATGTAATACATGTAATACATGTTTTTACATTTTTATAAAATTTCTAAAAATAATTATTTTTAAAAAATATTGACGTAGATGAATAGAAGTAATTTTATTGTAAAAATTTTATATAAAATATTTTTTTATATCTTGAATAGTTTCTGAGATATAACAGAAAAAGCTGGAAACTGTTTTATACATTAGGGATATTTCTTAAAATCCTTTTAACAATAACTAATATTTTTTATTAATCTATCAAATTCACCTATTTACGTAATCTAATTATGTAATCTATATGTATACAAAGTTTCATTAAAATCAGAACTTGATTCGCAAGATTCCTTTGTAATTATGTTCTAAACATGAATATAATTTTCTAGAAGACAATTATAGAAGATCTAATTAATGCCTTAATTATATTTAGATGTAACAAATACCAAGCATTTCGATGTTGCCTTGAGTTTCACTGGCAAGTCTTAACAGAATAGGTTTCAATCGTTCGCATGCTTGATACAGCTCTTTCATTAGCTCGAGGTCTTCTGCACTTGTTTCATTCTGATTATATGAATCTAACATTTCTGATAACAACATTACATTGTTTTGCACTGATTCTAATTCCATACCTCTTTGAGAGTTTAACTGCAATCTTTCCTCATCCTGAAAATATATAACGCAAGTTTGTAAAGAATCTGATATGCAAATCTCAATAAAATTTTTAAAATATCAAAATCAGAAATATAAAGAATAAAATATTTGAATCTCAACTTTTGTTTATACAAATCTTCCTTAAAGAGATATTTCAAATATCACTTTAAAATTTAGATTGATTTACCTCTTTTACCATAAACTTGATCAGTCGGTTTGCAGTTTGCAGATCGGAAGGATCTTTACTATGAAGCAATCTACGCAAATGTCTTGACATCTCTTCATTTTCGAATATATTATTTTTCATCTTAGATGATTTTTGTCTTTCTTCGTTATTTGTCATTATAAATGCTGCATCTTCCTGTAATTTGTTTGATATCCGATAGACGTCTTTTAACATCTTATAACTATTTAACTTTTAAAAAACATTTCCTAACAGCACGCGACATACTGCAAATCATCTTATTTTCGTACTGCTTGTACTGTGATTACTGTAACGTACGAAATCCACGCTAGAACATCACTGACAGTATTATTCGATTTTCTTTCGTCGCGCGTATATTCTCAGGATTTACGCAGCGGTACGAAAATATATGATACATACATTTTTTCATCGCACACGTATATTCTCATAGCGCTTTCCCTTGGGACGCATTGAGAGCATGTTTGGTCGCTTGGTGTACCTTTGTATCAGTTACGTGTGAGCGCTGCACTGCACTCATGTGGTGTATGTACACACACTTCATGCTGTCGTGTTTATTTCAGATCACAAATTTGCAGCAGTTTTAAGTTACATAGAATCTGTATTCGATAAACTAATATAAAAAAATATATAAATTTAATAATAAATTTAATTAAAATAATTAATTAATTAATCATTTTAATTTAATTTTTTTTAATTTAATAATAAATTTTTCATCGTCATTTCATTTCATTTCTTCTTTACTCGATAAAGGTAATATATTAATATAATTCATTATTATGCTAAAATGTTGCTCTTGGTTGACTTCCATGTTTACAATTTAAATTTAAATGTTATTCTCGCTCACACCGTCCATTTGAGACGATGTAACAAAACCACACTGCGTGCATAAAACTTGTACTACACCGCAGCCACGGAAACACATTACACCGAATAAGTTCGCCAGCCACCAGCCATGGAAACACGCTACAATGTCTGAGTGTTGCACTAGTGGGCGGTAGTGCAGCTAAGGGAAAACGCTATCAGGTTATATTCAAGTTATATTCAGGTTATACTCAGAGGTACGAAAATGATACGTACGCCTTTCTATCGCGCGCGTATATTTAATTATATATAAAAGATTTGATATAAAAAATGTGGCACCAAGTTATAATCTTATTATCTCGAAAGTTAAATGTAGAATTGCTTTTAAAAAATATAAATCAATCAATGATTCGTATCTTTGTATTCTCATTAAAGTGTTCTTATTCTAAAACTCAAATGTTATATTCGGTAATAATAGCTTTAATTCTTTTTAAAAAATAATGGTATCATAAAATTGCATTAAACTTAAGGGGATCCTAAAGCGAAGAACAAACTCCGATGGCCTCCCGCTAATGCCTTCTAAACGGAATTAAAAAAATGTCGATAACAATTTAAAAAGTCAATATTATCGACAATTTAAAAAATCTATATCGACATGTTGACTAATTCCATGACTAATTCCGTTTACTATCATATTAATTTTTATCATTTTACTAAATAAATGAAAACACATGTATATATTATATGTATACATGTATTGTCAATGCAGTAGTCATTCTTCACGATGTTCGCTATGTCCAATATCCTTATAAGTCAGAACGATGGACACTACATATA
>NW_011933499.1:44835-57623 GCF_000187915.1 Pogonomyrmex barbatus
ATAAGAACTAGACATAATATCAGAAGTATGATTCAATATTCAAGATACTACATTTAAACAGAGAACAGAAAAATTGTAAATCAATTATTTAATTTATACACTCACGTATCAAAGCCTCTAAGCTAGTAGTCACCACATCCATGCTTAAGATCGATTTATCGCTGTATGATTTCAGATTTATGAAAATTAGAACTAAGACTGCATCATTTCATGTCAGAAATGTCTCTGCAAAATCATTTTAATCATCACTTAAAATAAATATCTGCATTTTAAATGATATTCCCATAAATAAATCTCAATCTCAATTGATTTTCCATTATTCTCGACAACATTATATTAATATAAATCAGAATTATTGCTACTTCATTATTTCTAATGTATTATTTAGTTGTTCGATGAATTCTTTTTTTAATATAAAACAGCTGTTTTTGTTGCAAGTTTTACTCTATGCATGTACTTGCATTGACTTACGTCGATAATCATACACTTCATATTTCAGCAGGTGTGACGGAAATTAATTCTGAATTGATATTAGAGACCTCACGTGATGAAAGCATGAAGCGCATAAGAAATAATAAGGCCGATATTCATAACTTGATCTTCCTTACAGAGCGATTGTTCTGAAGGTGCAGTTCCATGGAGCGTATCGCGTGTATCGCGGATCACACGTATCGAAAATCTGACTAATCGCGAACTTTCTGCTGTTTCCGATAGTTTTTTAGGATACATCCCCATGGACAAGGAAATAACGGAACGGAATAGTAACGGAAAGGAAACATGGTGGGGACTAACCAATCAGAATGATTCCGTTCCGTTTTTTCATGACCGGTTCCCCATGGCAAATATTTAACGGAACGGATTTATTATAAAATACGTGAATTTAATATGTTATCAGATACATCATTGGCCCGACATAAAGCCACTATAACCATTCTCTTCATCCGAGAAGACATCCAAAAAAAAGCAATTTTTGCATAATATGGTATATAATATTATTATATATGTACATGACATAATATTATATAATATGATGTTATATCATATAATATTAAACATATAATATTAAATATTATGATATTAAAATATTTTATTTAAATTAAGACTCAATTGCGCTAATGAAATTTTGGCTTTAATCGAGACGTAAAATTCTAAATTTATTGTACCTAAGCACTTAAGTTACTAAGTCACAAATTAAAGTACTTTAATTTGTTTATCTTATTAAGATTAATATAAAGCATTTTAGGTTACGCTTTTGCTTTGGTATAAATTTAAAATTTTACGTCTCGATTAAAGCCAAAAATTTCATTGGCGCAACTATAATATTATATACCATTGTAAGAAAGTTACTAAGAAGTCCCTAGGACAACCGGTGGATGGCGCCATGAGTGCTGTTCAGTAACCAAAAGAGCGCCTCTCGATCGAACACGACACGAGTGAGTGACACTAGGAAAGGACCAATCAGACAAGGGCTGATGCAATCTTTGATAACTTTGAAATCACCGAACGTGCTCCGATGCGCGGAGCAGCGAGCGACGGGGACTCTCTCCCTAGTCGGCGAATGAGACGGACGTGTCATCCGCGAGAGTTCAAGTCGAATAGTCGAAAGTAGTAATTGTAGTGAATATAGTCGAGATATCGTTACAGGCGATATCTGTTAAATCGTTGTATTACGTTGTAGACTCAGTGAAAATATAGATAAACCGCAGTCTATTAAAGTTGTGGAAAAGTTATTAAGCCTGCTCCATTATCCAATACGTGCCGGTATACGTACCTCTCTCAGTGCGTGTATTAAATCATAGACAATAATTAAAGAAAAACGGACATTAATTCCTGACAAAACGGTTACTTTATTTAAATTTAAAAAGTACAAGAATCTTACACCATATTGTGCAAAATTATTTTTTTTTTTTATGTCTTCTCGGGTGAACGGTTAAAGTGGCTTTATATTGTGTCGTTCAACGATGTATCCGATAACAGATTAAATTCATGTTCCGTAATAAATCCATTCCGTTAAATGTTTGTCATGGGGAACACGGCCATAAAAAAACGGAACGGAATCATTCTGATTGGTTAGCCCCCCACCATGTTTCCTTTCGTTATTATTCCGTTCCGTTATTTTCTTCTTTATGGAGACGCACCCCAAACCAAGGAACCAAGGAACGAAACTCTCGCGTACCGAAAACAGCGGAAAGTTCGCGATAGAAACGAATCTGATTTCTGTGCAGTTATTTCTTTATTTTTGACAGAATTGCTAAAGAGAATCGCGTAAGCATCAAATAATTAAAAATATTTAATTATTTGTAAAACCTGTGAGAAGTACATGATAAGACCATAGAAAGAAAGAGAATAGGCGAAAAAATACCCATAGTGTGTAAATAAATTTGATTAAATTTCACTAAATATTAATTGTTAATTAGATAAGAATAGTTAATTAAATTTTATTAAGTATTAATTGTTAATTAATAATTAATATAATATATATAATATTTATATTAATTGTTAATTAAATTCACAATTAAATATTTATTGTTAAATATAATTAAATGAAAAAATTCACAATTGGTTTAACAGATGTAGAATGAAATTAAGAACAATATTCCTTTGGCTTTTGTTATTAACAAAGTGTCTGAAATACAATCATAATACTGTAAGAATTAGACGACCGTAAGCGGTCATGAAAGAGATTCGGAATATAAACACTAACAGAGAGGAGCCGTCGTGGTCGTGCAGACTAAGTGTCGGATTGGTAGACGAGGGATCCCGAGTTCAAATCCAGTCGGTCTCCGTTAATTTTTTCCGAATCTAATAGATATCTTTCAATACTTTTATTAGGCAGGAAATATATTATAAAATTATTAAGATGTATGCACTTTATTCTACATTAATAAAAAATAAAAAAAAGCTGATAAAGGAAAACGAAAATATTGGATCAGTCCAATATTTAGTATTAAATGACGATTAGCACAAGGAGCAAGCGATAATCTTGTTAATGAACTGGAGCAACAAGATCGTGAAAAATTTGTTAATTATTTCCGATTGAAACCGACACTTTTTGAGAAATTGTTACAAATAGTCGGATCATCGATTGCTAAACAATCTGATTCAAAAAGCTATTCCACCTGAAACAAGGTTGCATATAACTATCAGGTATTTGACATCAGAATATAGTATGCAATTATTATGCCTTCCGTGTTGGACACAATATTTTTAAAATAGTGTAATAGAGACTTGCAAAGTCATTTGGGAACAATACCATTGAAAGATACCATTTTTATAAAAGACAGCTGGCAAAATGTTGTTGATAATTAGATCTTTATCATGAGATGACAAGTCATCTCAAGTGTTATTTTATTGCAACATCTCTTTATTTACAGGAAAAGTGTAGCAAACTTTTACGTGTCGTTTCTCACTTATGACTATTCCAATATGGCCGCAGCGACTATTCAGGAACCTTAATTACATTAATTTTAAATTGTAATATTATAATTTAAAAACATAAGCATTTTAATAAAATGTGTATATTTATAAAACTTTATTTTACATAATTATATTACCAATTTATTAATATATATCCTTTAATTTTAACGATTTTAAATTTATTTTTTTGTTATTTATCTTTTTCAATACAAGAGCAAAAATTAATATAATACTATTATATTACTGTTACACTATAATATTTTTAATTTTTTGACACAATTGTCAAAACGATCCTTTGTGAAATCAATACAATAACAGCTATTTATAAAGTTAGTACAACGAGAGAACCCATCGCGGAAAAGCGTCAACAATAAACTTCGAGAAAATTTCGAGAGATGCAAGCATCGATGTCATGCCTTTTTTTAGAAAGAATTATTATACATATTTATTATTATTATAAACAAACTTTATCACAATATAAAATAAAATTTAAGTAAAAAAATGAACATCCATTTTTTATATTGATTTATCACAATTAATTAATTTATAACTATATATTTTGCAATTTTAGTATCTTTATTATTTAATAACATATTATCATGTTTTCTATGTGTTTAATACATGCACAATACATTTAAATCAATGCACACGCAAGTAAAAAATATCGCTATTGGTTAAAGTGAAATGATGTATATTTCTTTCACTCTAATCAAAACACGTTATTGGTTAGAGTGAGATAGTGTATATTTCTTTCTTTATCGTAGGATTTAGCCAAAAACATGGTGGATCTGTCAGTGCCTCTGATTGATAGACGATAATTTCCCGAAAAATGGAGGGGATAATGTTGATACCACGAAATCCTCTAAACGAAATAATTTTAGTTTCTATGGATTAATAGCATTGTTGAAGTAGTAATTTGTCGGTTTGCATATATGCGTGGGTGTATACGTAATAAGTATTTTAGAATGTAAATATAAAATATATTATAATATTTTATTAAAATAAAATTAAATAAAGACAAATAAGTAAAGACATAATAAGTGAGAACATAAAGCGAATAAGGTGAAAAACAATGATAAATTACATACATTAATGTTATATAATAATATACTATTATTATATAACATATATATAATATAACTATTATTATATTAATAAAATACTATAATGTATTTTATATTTACTTTCTGATATATAAACTTATTACGTACACGTCCGCGCATATGTCAAAAAAGATATGCAAACCATAGACATATATAATAGACTCAGCGTTAGCTATATATATCAGTCCTTGGCAGAACAGTGCGAGAGGCGAAATATGAGTGACACCCTGATTGACCACTAGCCACTCACAGCGCTTGAACAATGGAAAAATTCTAGGCGCCAGCTCCTGTAAGGCTAATGGTCATCAGGACGTAGTCAAACGGGTATCACCCTTTAAATACAAGTATATTGCTACGGATATTAGATGATTCTTGAGTAGGTCATTTTTATTTGTCAATAATGCGCGCGTAATAAAGGACAGATATTCCCCGATATTTTGCTTCTCTCACCGTTCTGCCAAACCCAACTGGTGGTATAGAAGAGTATATAGTATGCGGAGGTTATATTATATGTCTATGATGCAAACCAACAGATTGGCTGCGTTCAGCAGAGAAAGCAGATTAATGAGCACTCAGTGATTTTTCAATATGATTGGTCCTTGCCTTTAGATCTTCGTTGAATGTAAGTGTAGAAACCAATCATAATAAAGAATTATTGAACGCTTACTAATCTGCTTTTTCTGCTGGGGGTCAATCATGTAACTTTAGGTGAAATTTTTCACTTTTATTTCTCACTTTTTATTTTTCATTTTTCACACCTTGACATTTCACGTGAAACTTTTCACATACAGCGAAATGTATGTATGTAGCTTATGTATGTAGCTTGGATGCGTGGAAAGTGAAATCATGAAACATAGTTTCATAGGTTTTGAAAGCTAATGAAAATTATTTTATTGGTACAGTTGAAAGATATCTATTAGATTCGGAAAAAATTAACCGAGACCGACTGGATTTGAACTCGGGATCCCTCGTCTACCAATCCGACACTTAGTCTGCACGACCACGACTCCTCTCTGTTAGCTGTTTATATTCCGAATCTCTTTCATGACCGCTTACGGTCGTCTAATTCTTACAGCTCGGCCATTCTGGTATTACATTCGTCCCGAATGTACCGAGTCTTCCTCTATCGGACTTTTATCCGAAACTTGGAGCTTCTGCTCCCGACTTCGATCACTTCTTGAACGACCGACACGACTTTGGAGTATTACTCCGCGACTTTTTCCGTTCACTTTTGAACGATCGACACGACATTGGAGTACTACTCCCCGACTTTTTCCGTTCACTTTTGAACGATCGACCTGTCAGGTAACATAGAGGCTGTATCTTCTCTGAGGTAACATAGGCTGAATCCCACTTCTGAGATTGAAAGATATCTATTAGTGTCGGTCCACAATAGGTGATTTAAGCTTTAAGAAGTAAGAAATTGACCAATTATAATCGAATATGAAAAGAATACTCGACTATGATTAGTCAATTTCTTACGGCTTAAAGATTAAATACTTATTGTAGACCGACACTTAGATTCAGAAAAAATTAACGGAGACCGACTGGATTTGAACTCGGGATCCCTCGTCTACCAATCCGACACTTAGTCTGCACGACCACGACGGCTCCTCTCCTGTTAGCTGTTTATATTCCGAATCTCTTTCATGACCGCTTACGGTCGTCTAATTCTTACACAGTATTACGTACACTTAATCCTAACGCAACCCTAATCTTCTCTAATTCTAAAGCATATTTATTAATTCCCTATATTTCTGCCTTTCCGCCACAAAGGTACATGGCGAAAAAGTTCACGTGAAAAATTTCACATTTTCACGTTTGAGAGAGTTACATGATCCCGCAAAATCGTACATGATCGTAAGTTCACGTGAAACTTTTCACTTTTTACATTTCCGCTTTAGGGGAAAAGTTACATGATTGACCCCCTGAACGCAGCCATTACTACTTAAACAGCTACTAATTCATAGAAACTAAAATTATTTTGTTTAGAGGATTTCGTTGGTATCAACATTATCCCCTCCATTTTTCGGGAAATTGTCGTTTAACCCTCTAATTGGCGGATCAGAGTCATGGCCAGTCTCTTATTATAGGATGCATTCGTTTACATAGTGTTTTATGCATCCACTGCTTTCTCATTTGCTTGTCACGTGATCGAAATTTGCTAAACGGATAACTGCGTGAATAACAGCACGGATCTTCCAATAGAAATTGAGCTGATTGTTTGAATGATAAATAAAGAGACAATTTTATACATAAATTTATATTCAAATAATTAAAATGTAATAAAACTTTTTTATTGTATAAAAGATAATATTTTACTGATTGAAAGATATTTATTAGATTCGGAAAAATAAACGGAGACCGACTGGATTTGAACTCGGGATCCCTCATTTACTAATGTGACACTTAGTCTGCACGACCACGACGGCTCCTCTTTCTTAGCTTTATTAACTTTATATTCCGAATCTCTTTCATGACCGCTTACGGTCGTCTAATTCTTACATGATATTAAGTTTAATTGATATAAATAATGGATATTATAAAAAATATTTAATCTATGAATTTTACTTAAAAGTTAGATATTAATTTTTTGTGAATTATATTTTATTATTTTTACTTTTTCTTATTTTTATTCTTATTTTTTATTATTTTTTTTTATTTTATCTTATTTTTATTTTAATTATATTTTATTATTCTTAATTATATCTTATTTTACTTGGATCAATTATTTATTTCTGATTCTTTTGGCTTCTTATTCACCCTATGGGTGCATTCGTTTATGCGGTCACTACCGCAGATATATTCGTTTACTCCGTCTGCGAAAATGACTGCAGCGCAGTTCGTCGTTCGTTTACGCAGGGATGTATCTCATCTGTGCAGCTATCTCGGAAGTCCTGCTTTGGATACTCTGCTTGCAGTACTGCGTAAACGAACACTAAAATGAATTTTATTAGAACAAGAAGCGAAAAAGATCAGAAACAAATAATTGATCCAAGTAAAATAAGAATAATAAGATATAATTAAAATAAAAATAAGATAAAATAAAAAAAATAAGAAAAAATAAATATAAAAAATAAGAATAAAATAAGAAAAATAAGAATAAAAATAAAAAAATAAGAATAATAAAATATAATTCACAAAAAATTAATATCTAACTTAATATATAACTATATTAATATATAAATATAATTTTAAAATTCATAGATTAAATATTTTTATAATCCATTATTTATATCAATATTTTTTATAATCCATTATTTATATCAATTAAATTTAATATCAATAAAATATTATCTTTTATACAATAAAAATGTTTTATTACATTTTAATTTCGAATATAAATTTATGTATAAAACTGTCTCTTTACTTATCATTCAAACAATCGGCTCAATTTCTATTGGAAGATACGATCCGTGCAGTTATTCACGCAGTCATCCGTTCGGCAAATTTCGATCACGTGATAAGCAGATGAGAAAGCAATGGATGCACAAAACCTGCGTAAACGAATGCATCCATAGTGTCTCTAGATCGTAGGACATGATAGCGCCACTGTCCAAATTAATGTTGGCGTCACGAGTGAAATGAGCTACTAGCAGTCCATATTTATATAGTCAAAGGTATGAACTTTTGTATTGATCGATAAAGTAAATATAAATAAATAAATGAGAGATCTATTCTTTTTGCTGATTTTACACTAATTTCTCCAACGAATAAAAGAGAATAGTTAAATTGTGTAAAAAGTTTTGCTACAAGAAACTTGATATAATTCCATTGTAATTGTGATCTTTGCAGGATATTGTAATTTTGTCAATTAAGAAATAAGGTAAATAAATTGGAAATGACTGTTGATTGCGCAGTTAGTAATGAACAAGTGATTTTTGTAACGGGAGGTTATGATCATACTATCAAGATATGGCAACCGCATACAGGAGTTTGTCAACGTACATGCCAACACACCGATTCAGTATCCTTTAGTATTTATGAAAGAAATTTTTTTATGTACATAACATACTTTTTGTTTAGATTAAATTATGTTTCATAAATATATTGTAAAAAAAGTTTATAGTATGTATAGAATAGCAGTTTTATATTATTATTCAAAAGCATTTTTAACCTAAAATTTTATTGGTAAAAAATTTTACAGTAGCTTTTTTTTAATTTCCTTAACAAATTTTACAGCAAGTTAATGCATTAGATATTACACCAGATAAATATGTTGTAGCTGCTGCTGGATATCAGCACATACGAATGTATGATTTAGCTTCAAATAATCCTAATCCAGTAATTAATTATGAAGGAGTATCAAAAAACATCACTAGTTTAGGCTTTCAGGTTTTGTATCAATATTATATATTAATATATACAATATATTTTTGCTTTTACTTATATTAATTTGATAGTTTGAATTATATATTTTAAATTATATTTTATAATAATATTTATATGAATATTTCTTACAAATAGGAAGAAGGAAAATGGATGTATACAGGAGGAGAAGATTGTTCTGCAAGAGTATGGGATTTAAGGTAAATTATTTACAGAAGATAAGAATTTATATACATGCATGTACATATATATGTATGCATATATATACATGTGCTCGTATATCTCATACATATATATATATATATATATACATACACACACATATACATATATATGTACACACATACACAAAACTCAATATTAAATTTAATGACAGATCTAGCAGCTTCCAATGCCAAAGAATATTTCAAGTATCTGCGCCTGTAAATTGTGTATGTCTACATCCTAATCAAGCAGAACTAATTGTTGGTGATCAAAGTGGAGTCATACACTTATGGGATCTTCGTTCTGATCACAATGAACAGCTAGTATGAGTTTCTGTGTTTTATATTTGAAAATTTTATATTTTTAAAATCGAAAACTACAAAAAATTTTCAAAAAATAAAATTTTAAGATTTCTTTTTAATATTTTTATCTAATATACTTTATATAATATATTGAAATATTTATAATTTATATAAGAAATTTATTAGGAATACATGAGAGAGATGCTTGCAAATCAAACATAATAGAGTAATTTTTGGATTTTACTAAATGCTTTTTTCATAGATTCCCGAAGCTGAATCTTCAATTCAGAATATTGCGATAGATCAGGATGGAACTTATATGGCAGCAGTGAATAATAAGGGACATTGCTACATTTGGACTCTTTCAGGAGGTATCGGAGAGGAGCCCACAAAACTTAATCCTCGTCACAAACTTTTAGCTCATAAACGTTATGCTCTTCGTTGCAAGTTTAGTCCTGATTCTACGTAAGTATTTCCTCATCTTTGCATTTGATACTATTGATATTATTTCTTAGTAAGATACTAGCTATCTCAGAATAACTATTTATTTTTTAAAAGACATTTTTAATATCACTTTTCCTTTTCCGAAACTTAATCTAAAACTTAGTTTTTGTATATTACATATTGCAAATCTCCATTTTTTTTTAACAACAACTATGTATTTTCTTTACATCAATTGATTTATCTCATTATTCTGCGCATAAAAATATTAAGGTATAGCCAAAAAATGAATAGTTTACGAGATATTTTATACTTTATGTTAAATTGCATACCAAATTCAAGCCTCATAATTCAGAAAGTATTTGCTAAAAAAATACTTTATTATAATGTTTTGAAAAGCTCTCGAGATCAGCTACAAAAATATGCAATAAAAAATAGGAAGTCCCATTTAAAAAATTCAAGGGAACCTTGTCCTGACGCCTTGGCGACGTCATCCAAGATTAAACTGAAAGATATTTATTAAATTCGGAAAAATAAATGGAGACCGACTGGATTTGAATTCGAGATCTCTCGCTTACTACCAAGACACTAGTCTGCACGACCGCGACGGCTCCTCTCTGTTAGCTGTTTATATTCTGAATCTCTTTCATAATCGCTTACGGTTGTCTATTTCTTACAAAACTAATATTGCCAATAAATAGATCTTTTGAAACCCTCTAACTTTTATCTGACACTTTTTTAAAATGCTTAGTTATTTTCGAAATCTTTCGTCGTCCTGATATTTTTTATACATCTTGTATAAGTGAACCATTTCTTTTTATAATTCAAAATTAAATTCTATAAAAATTTGAAAACGAAAAATCAGATTTTGATCAGGGATATATTTTTAACATATATGCATTTATTTATTAGATAGAATTGTGATAGAATTATTATTACAGTGTTAATACGCTCGATTCCTAGCTAAGCTGATATTTTTCGCAATATATATTTCCTGTAGGGAGGGTAACAGAAGGGATTTTAATTGATCAACATATTTGATTATTGAATTGCTGTAGAACCGCTTTGTCTATTAAAAATAATGGCACGTGATTGGTAATAAAAAATTGTTTGAATTTATTTTATATATAGAAATTTCGCAATCAAGATCCTACTTACCGAAGAATTGGCTATGATTCTTTTCTTTATTAATATATATTCGGCTTATATCAATATATCAAATATTTATTTTTCTTGATTTTCTAATATTAAAGATTTGATATTAAACAAAAGAAGCATGCTTTTAAATATGAAATTATATACTAATTTTAAAATTTTCGCTTTGATGTAAAGAAAAGAAGAATTTATGTAAAACAATTTTTTTAAAACAAAATTTATATTTTCTTTACATCAATTGATATAAATGTGTATGTGATTCAAAGCTTTACAGACTAATATCTCAAGAATTACTGGATAAAAATCATGGTATATGATTTATACAGCGAGTTTCTTGTTACAAAGATGTTTTAAAAATATGTTATAATTTAGAGATATACTATTGTAAATGTACAGAAAAAGGCTTTTTTCTGAAATTTGTTAAAAATAACTATAAGTTTTAAAAAAATACTAATTGGCACATTGATTGAATAAACTTTTAAGATATTTTAAGAATTTTTATATGTAGAAATACAAATGTGTGATGTTACATAGCATCATAGATCCCTAGGTTCAAAAAATATGGTGGTATAGAGAATTTAAGTTATATTTATCAGAAATAAAAGAAATTTTTATATTTTGAAACAATACATAAAAATATTTCGTTAAATTTACTAAATTTTCTTTAATTTAAACAAAATTTATTGTTTGGACTAATCCAACTGATTCATTATGTAAGTTGACAAACATTGACTTTTTAAATAAATGAATATGAAAGAAAATATTTTATTGATTTAAATAATTTCATTATTTTATTTAATATATTATAATTATTTAATATATTTATTTTATTTAATATATGATTATGATTCCAATACTATATGTATATTAATAAAAGTTCCAGACACCAAGTTATCTAAAAGATCAAGAAATGTCTAAATTTCTGAAAAAATATTTTTCATCATCTCGATCATTGATTGTATCATCATTGTACTATCAAATTTATCATTGTATTAGCAAAATAATATTTAATTTACTTTCGTCTTGAAAAGATGAGTGCAGTCTTCATTTTCAGAACTTATCTTGAAAAAATCATTTTAAAAAGACTTGAAATCTCATAATATGCATTTTTTTATTTTATCTTATGATTTTTATTTACAAGAAATAGAATTTCACCGCATTCATTTAGATTACTGCATGTCTTCTTACATTGAATAATATTAAGTATAGTTCAAGAACATATCATTTTATCGAGATAAATTGTTTCAAACAATGGTATTTATTCAATCAAATAATATAATTTGTTGCAACAAAACAATTTGTTCGTTCAAACAAGTAAATATTTCAACATTATTGTTGTTTTAATCAAGCAAATATCAAGCAAGTAGAAATAGTAAATGTAAAGAAATCTTTCTCTCTGTGTAGTTTCAGCATACAGATTAAAAAAATTTTTTTCACAAAATGGCATCGGTTTGAAAAAAAAACTTTCATCAAAATTTCATTACATTTTGACATCTTTAAATATTAGAAACTAAGAATTTGTTGTGCTGGTCGTTTCGGAGAAAGATCGGCCAGGGAGTCGACTAAGGATTTTCGACATCAAATACAACACTCTTTGTTTTTTTTTTCAATAAACTTTATTTATTAAACAGTATAATTTTGCATTAATTAATTAAGACCGCGACGTGATTGCAAGACAAAATTTTAACGAATCCCCTCCTAGCATCGGTCTCCCGTTTTTATCCTGTTTCGGGCGGTCCTTGCAGCGTAATCATAATGGTCGTCAACGTTCGCAGTATTTTTCTGGATCGCGCGGCAGCTTTACGCGTAACCCGATTGGCAATTAATTTAAGCGGAG
>NW_011933499.1:151997-168420 GCF_000187915.1 Pogonomyrmex barbatus
TTACAATATACATATATACATGTATTCTTTCGAATCCCCACGACCGGTACTCCAGAGCGATGTTGGTCTCTCATTTGATGGATGCAGGTCGGACCGCAGCGGCGACATCCTCCAACGCCATTGGCAAATATACAAATAATCCTCCTGGTGCGCCAGTGATCCACCGCTTACGTTTGTTCGATTCCATCACTTCTCAGTCGCCAATGTCATCGAAGCTATACGGTTTCTCTCGTTGCAAAGTAGAACCGGAAAAACCAATTATTCCCTCTGAGTGAAGCGCGGCGAAGCCGCATTTTTTTCAAATAGGCGAAGAGAGAACAATGGATCCCCCTGCAGGGCGGCAGGAGAGATTGCATCAAGCATGTCGAAAGAAACGATGAATAATATGTTCGAGTTCGAGCATTGCGTCAATCCGTTATCTCGTTGACCAAGATACTAGGAAAGATGGACAAAATTGGCGCGTTTCAAGGATATCGCATCTACCGCTGAGAATGTCTCGAGAGTCATACGTAACAGGCTTTCGATCGTAACGACATTATCGATTGCGAACTTGTTGCTCTGTTCTTTGGGATGTAAAATTGAGATGAAATAAAAGGAGAGATATTGCGTACAAATGTTTTTTTTATTTCTATATATTTCCCGGTTTTCCCATGCATTTATAGGTTCGATACAAGCATTTTATTTCAATATTAACATTAGTATTTCATTTCAATATTAACTCGATACTACTTTAGTATTCCAATACAATCAATAATCTCATACAACTAATAAAATTCTGATATGGTTAATATTTTGATATAATTGATAATCTGCTAATATGATATATGATATAATATGATATAATATATAACATGATATACTTTGATCAAATAAATCGTTGACGCAACGTTACAATTCCGCGACATATTCCTGTCGCTTCGGCCACCAATCGTACAGTTTGCACACGTTCTCCATGGCGCAATTTTTCGCATGACGCTCGCAATGGAAGGCACAAATGTCATCCTATATCCTCGAAATCTGCGCCGATAGTCTCGACAATCACGTCGTGATCCGCGTCGCCGAGAATCTCTTCCAATCACTTCTTCTTCTCCAAACCTTTAACGTACATTTGTCTAGACGCTCTCGCGATCGCATACATCGCATCATTCGAATCATGGATTTCAAGAATCTGTAGGCGACGTCGCCGTTGCTCCACTGCAGACCGTGATAATTGGCGGTTACCCTGCATACCCTGGATTTCTCCTTCGTGAGAAGATTCCAGGGTATCGCTTCTCGAAACACTCGATGAGTCAACTCCTTCCCATTCCTTAATATCGCCACTTTTTTAACCGTGAACTTTTCCCGAACGGTAAAACCTTGCAAATGACGAAGACCGGTACGTTCGACATCGTCGCGAGACGGGGGAAACTCTATACCTTCGTGCTCCATTCTTCTTCTTTATATACACATCAAAAAAAGTGTTGCATCACCTCGGTTCCAAGCTCTCCTGAACACTGACGTCAAATGTATATATTGCATCAATAACACAATTAGATTGTTCATAGATGTCACTCAACCTTAGATTGTTCATAGATGTCACTCAACCCGCACAAAGATGTAAACAACCATGCATGAGCAGTGCCTATGCGACGGAGTGGGTAAGATAGTCGATCAGTTCCAGTCATAACACCATGAAGGAAGTACACTACTTGTGTTGTCAGTAGTTCTGCCATGCCTAGAAGGTCAATTCTGAAGTTTGATCGTATCCGCATTGTTATGTTGTGTCAGGAAGAGCTCTCATCAAGGGAAGTTTCCAGACGTCTCAGAATGAATCAAAGCGATGTTGTTCGGACATGGAGGAGGTACAGAAATAAAGGAACTGTCTTGCCTCGCTCAGGCCGCCCAAAGGCTACTACTGCAGCTGATGACCGCTACTTACGGATTTCAGCTCGGAGAAACCCTAAGAGGAACGCCACCATGCTGAATAATGATTTTCGTGCAGCCACAGGACGTCGTGTTTCGACTCAAACTGTACGAAATAGGCTGCATGATATGCAACTTCACTTCCGACGTCCATGGCGAGGTCCAACTTTGACACCTAGACACCATACAGCGCGGTACAGATGGACCCAACAACATGCTGAATGGACTCGTCAGAATTGGCATCAAGTTCTATTCACAGATGAGACTCGCATATGCCTTCAACCAGACAATCATCAGAGACGTTTTTGGAGGCAGCCTGGTCAGCCTGAACGTCTTAGACATACTGTCCAGCAAGTGCAGCAAGGTGGTTCCCTGATATTTTGAGATGGCATTATGTGGGACCACCGTACGTCACTGGTGGTCATTGAAGGCAATCAAACGGCTATACGATACAGGGATGACATCCTCCGATGTATAGTGCAACCATATCGGCAGCATTTCGGAGAGGGATTTGTCTTAATGGACGACAATTCTCGCGCTCATCGTGCACATTTTGTGAATGCGTTCCTTCATGATAACGAAATCGCTAGATTAGAATGGTCAGCATGTTCTCCAGACATGAACCCTATCGAACATGCCTGGGATACATTGAAAAAGGCTGTTTTTGAACGAGATGACCCGCCAACCAATCTGAGAGATCTACGCCGAATCGCCGTTGAGGAGTGAGACAATCTGGACCAACAGTGCCTTGATCTAGTGGACAGTATGCCACGACGAATACAGGCATGCATCAATGCAAGAGGACGTGTTACCGGGTATTAGAGGTACTGGTGTATGTTGCAATCTGGGACACAAATTCAGAAAGTCTAGATTATTATTGTACAACTTGTAATTTTTTGTTTTCATGAGCAATAAAGAGAGCTGAAATGTTGTTTTTGTATATCTCTATTTCATTTTTATGTCTATTTCATTTTTTATGTCAGGAACTCTTAGAACCGCGGTGATGCAACACTTTTTTTGATGTGTGTATGTTCGTTTATTTCATTGAGAAGGAAATCGATACTGCAAGTACCAAGGAAAAATCGTAGTTTCCTGTTTTACGTGAGTTTACGCACGACGCTCGTCAGCGGATTGGGGTACTCTATCACTCTATTGTGAATGATGAGACAATAAGCCGTGTGTTAGCTGGAACGTTCTCCTTGCATTCGAATTCTACGCGAACGTTGACGGTGGCGCTCTTGATCGATTCGTTCTGGTGGGAGCAATTGATGACCACAAGCGAATCGTGTTGCCGAAATCTGGTGATAGTCATGAATGGTTCGCAGGTCTCGCACTCGTAAATTTCAGATACATATTGTACAGCACAGCGAACTTGTTATGCTCAAAATCTAGGTTCATATCGTCGTAGGAATAGAATTCAAATAGAGTTTTACATTAATCAACTTGCAATCGTCGAATTTGAAACCTCTTCCGACGGTACGTTTTTCCTTCCGGTCTGTAGCGCGAAGATCACGTATCGCGGTTTCTCTAATTGCATCGCCTTTTACCGCTCACGAATGCTTGGTCGTACTTTGCAGTAGGGGAAATTCGTACAGATCCCATGAACGAAAGCCCATGCTCAGATATCATTCGCTTTCTAACGTTCGCAGAAGCGATAGTTTGTTGATGTTTAGTATCACGTGCGGCATTCGTCATTGTACCTTCAATAGCGTGATCTTTGGTTTCTGATCCGGATGTGCCATCACGCAATTATTATCGTTGCGAGCGCGTATCAGAATAAGTTCGTGTCGCGCGTTTATCATCATGCGCTTATAATCCTCGCAAAAACCGAGGAGTACGTTAAGAGACACGTAAAAGTTGAAATCGTCTAATGCTATAAGCGGGATCTCCCATCCGGAGTTCTGTAAAGCTCTCTCTCGTAGCTCAACATTTAATTTTTCATCAAAGTCGTTATTCCGACGTTTTTGCTGCTCTTATCGATCTCCACGCCATTGAGTTCACCCTCTCTTGTCGCGAGCTTTCCCTCGATGACAGAAAACTTTCACACGGCAACGTGTACAGATCCTGCTGCTGTATAGATATTCGTATCTCGTCGCCGAATCTGAACGTGGTGTTAGCATACGGATTGTAAGTGTGAGTTTCTATCCTCACGATACGATCGTCAAAGATCCAGGTACCTCCAGTATTTAAAATGTTGCTCGCTATATCAATTTTTCATGACAAAATCTAAAGATTCTTAAGTAACACCTATATAAAATTTTCAAAAAATCGATTTTTTTCTTTTAAAATACACTTTAGGGTCTCAAAAATGAAGTGCAAATAATTTTATTGCGATACATAATTTTTTTCAAAAGTTAGTTATAGGCGATCCGCGCCGAGCGCCTCACAATGCTGCTGGTCGGACGGATCGACCGCGCGGTACGTCGAAATGTTCAGGGCTCGTAGGGTCCAAATATTTTTATAATTAGATGCAAAAATGCATCGGTACTCGGCTGAGAAATTTAAAAAAAACGGTGAAAGATCTGAGAGGAAAAGCTCAGCTAACGGACAAACTGATCAATCAACTAGTGATTTATTACGGTTTAGCCATCAGAAGAAATTATAATTCAATAGAAAAAATGAGAAAAGAAATATGGGTAACACTACATCGTCGTAAGATCTCAACGGACAATTGACTTCAGCACGGAAATATCCGAGTGATGCTAACTCGTGGTGCACATGGCGAGATAACGAAAGCTACAGAAAAACTGAAAGACTATAAGTACAACTCGGTAATATCAGTAGAAGTTTTCAAAGCAATAAAACCTATTTATACAGAATTGAGCTTTGACGGATTGTTTAATCGCTGCTTGAGCGAATTTATCCAAAATAGCAACGAAAATTTTAATGTCACTGTGTGGTCGATGTCACCGAAAAGTTCATCGAATGGAAAAAAGTTTTAGATATTTGTGCATTGCCGTATGCTAATTTAATGATGGGATGTGCAGCATTAGGTATATAATCCAAGTTCTGGTTATTATTATCGAGTACAATTGTTATAATTTTTGCGTCGAAGCCAATGAACACTGCATCATGTTCTCCGATCGCTCACTCAGCGAGGTAGCGAAAGAGGCTCGTTCGAGCATAAAAACCGCGAGAAAAGACAAAGAGGATGAAAATCTGGCAATTAAAGGACAACTTTATGCTGGGATTGTAGAGAATAGGACCATCATCTCTCTGGAGTACCGGTCGTGGGGATTCGAAAGAATACATGTATATATGTATATTGTAATATACGTATATATATGTATCATTGTATTGTTGACATGTTATTCTAAATGTTATTCTAAATGTTATTAACATGTTATTTGCGATAAATATCATCACATGCCTCGGTAGTCGAAGGGATAAGATGCCTGCCCGGTAAGCAGGAGATCCAGGTTCGATTCCTGGCTGAAGTGATATTTTTTCGCAAAATAATTACGAGTTTTCAGTTCGTGGTCGGGCTCCGCTGTGACGCACACACTCTCTTCTTATTTGGGACTAAAGATAAATTCACGAAAAGTAAAAAAGTTAAATTGTTAACCTAAAAATATTCACATTCAAAACTTTAAACGCGATTTTCTCGAAACAGCATTTTTCAAATTGCCTAGCAGTAGAACAATTTTTAATCGATTTATTTCAAATATTGAGTACACAGTATTTAAAAATTACATTTTCTAAAGAAATACGTAGGATTTTTTTGATAAGTTACAAATTTTTTGTGTTACAGCTGATCTTACTCGACTTTTTTGTGACGAAAATGGAACTTTTTCTTTGTACTTCCGCCATTTTGCTAAAAATCAATTTTTTCAAAAACGGCTACGTATTTCTATAGATATTTGAGTAAAGAAAATAAAAAACTTTTTTTTGTTCTAAATAAAAAATTACGACACTTGTGCTGCTAACTATGAAATATCGTGCCAATTTTACTGTCTTCTTCACTGCTGTATATCCGCCATTTTAATAATTAAGACTTTAAAAACTTTTTTTTATTTTTTTACATATATAATAAAGTTATGAAATTCATTTTTTAATAGCGCGATTCATTAAATTTCTAAATTTTCCTAAAAATAGACCTCATTTATGGCCGGTTACATAGATGTTACCCCTTAAGAATGCGACGTTTGCAGCGTTCAACTCGCGTTCGCCTTTCCCTCGCGCACCTTCCTCGTCGCATCGTTCCGTGATAGGATCGCGGATGTAGCGTTTGCGTCTCTTCTCGCTTATGACTTGTTCAGAACGAGCATCTTTCGCTCTCGCGCATCTCTCTCTACTGCTTTCGTCGTCGCACATGAAGTCACAACGTTATCTTCTCTCCGCGAAAGTCGATTGATCGTCCGTCCTGATACACAATTCGACACGTAATATCAATGACATTTCGCGCGATGATCAGGAAGTAAAAAATCGACGTCGAAGCGTTCGACAGTTTATATCCCGGAGGAACGTTCGAAGAAAACTCGTGTGAACCGGTTCGTCGTTGCTGTACGCATCCGCGATGATATTACACTCCATCCGAATGATATTCACACTCATGATATTCACGGATTCGTCGGACGGATGCCATTTGTTCGGTCGTATCACACGCGACGACGAGAATCCTAGGAGCAAACCAATGTTGTTCGATTTCGCGAGTTGACTCGATACTCGCACCTGATCTCGCTTTTCATAGTGTTCTCATTGGCGCGAATGATCAGAAGTTGCGTGTCCCTCTTGCCCTCGTCGCTTTTGTCGTAAATGACGTCGTCGCTCTCGTCATCGTCGCTCGTCCTCTTGCTCTCGTCGATCCTTCGCCTCTGAGAGATAGCGGCGTTCAGATATCTGTCTATCGCGCTCAACTCGTGCAAATCTTCGGGAATCGCGATCGTTTTGTCGTCGTCATCGTAGTAGAATTTATTATTCGTAGAATCGACGTTCGGTATCATGTTATACGTTTCGAAATTCATGAGACCTAACTCGTAATCGTCGTCGCTCAGATTTAAAGCGTACGTCTAAAAGTAGTACGCCGTGAGAACGCTCTTTCCAGTGAACGAAAGGCTTAGCAACATCGCGACCAATCTCCGAGAGAAATCACAAGGCACAACTGATGCTCTGATCGTACGTCTGATACGAACCGCGATTGTATGTTATATTTATATCGTCACCGAGATATCTCTCGAGTTCCCTCGGCGATCAAAGATTGCCGAAACCGTCGAAATAAACTGCGTCGTTGCCTCTCTTCGCGTAGATGATCCAGTGTACCCGAACTCATCGAGTTATCGAGATTTACAATGCCACTCTCGTTGTGTCGCGCTTTCGACGGTAACGCATTACGCATAAACACTCCTCTGAAGAAAGGTATTCGCAGACGACGCCGAGGGGCTTAGCTGCTCGTTCGTCGTGATACCGAAGAGTGGTAACTCGAGCGATCTTAATGTTTCCTTCCATGATTTTTTTTTCGTTCTTTTATCACACCGCTGCCACGTTTGTAAGGCGCTAGGTGCAACCCATGACCCTTCATCGTCCGAGTGTGACGTTGCAACTCCTCCAGTTGACGCCGAGCGGCTTTACCGGCGTTCATTGCTTTCGCGACGCTTGCCGCGCTACCGATCAAAGAACTGAGCACGCCTAGTATCGGAAAAGTAGGCAACAAGCCTCCGCGTTTCGCCGTCGGAAGTATCTTCCTCTTCTTCTTTTTTAAATCCATGCCCAGCTTTGTTTTTGCTTTCATAGCCGCCCATACGGTGGTCGCGGCGGTCCTCTCGTCGAAGATGGAATCTCCGGCCGTTATACGTTCGCGCGCCTTCTCGGCGAGAACTCGATCGGCAGCGTGGCGATCGGCGAGTTCCTTGTTTCGTGAGTAGACAATGTCATGCTCGCGGCACGCCGCATTCAACGGTTTGACGCCTCGATCGCCGCGCGCCAATAGCTTCGCAAAACGAGTGCCGCAAAATTGATACCCGGGAATATGTAGTTCGAAAGGAAGCGCATTTATCGCCGCATCAAGTAATACCGCGCCGCTGAGCATTCGCTACAGTCTTGATGAGAGGCGCTGGACCGTCTATGTGCGTTCGTTGCCACGGACGATTATAATGCTCCAGACACATGCGACAACATTGCATCTCGGGGTCCGCTCTCAGATAATCGAGTAGTCTATTCCACAGTAGCTCTATTCCACAGTAGCTATCTGTCGAAATCGCGGACGAAAACGATCTTTGGGATAAGTCGCAACTATTCGGCGGATAGGTTGAGAATATTGCGTTTGTCTATCAATAGGGGAAACATATCGATTATTGTGCGTGATTGAATTATAAAGTATAAATAGAGCGATTATCGGTCATGTCTCCTTGAAGCGAGTGCACGCGCATAAATGCAATTCATTCGACGGTCGCCGGCTATAGGAGTGGCCAATCTCGACCGTAAGGCTCGACAAGTCTCGGGCGACGCGGTCGGGAAGGCGCGCAGACACGGTCCTCTACTACCGAACACGACGTCGTTGCATCATTTGCGGCCCCTCCAATTGCAGTGAAACGAACATATTGATAAGCATGCTCGAAAGCCCGTACGGCGTGCGTTTCGAGAACGTACGTCTATTCGAAATCCTTGCAACAACCGAAGTATCGATACCTGGCGGAGTTGCTCGAGTCAATAAACGAGATCAGCTATCACGCGTTCTCGAACAATAGTGATGTCGTGCCATTTTCCGAGACGCTTCCCGATTCGATATTCGTGTTCGACAATGTTGCCTATGACAAGTAGGACGGGATCAGGGAATATTTCGCCATGGATCCACACTCGAACATTGATTGTTTCTATCTCTGTCAGACGTACGCTAAAATTCCAAAACACTTGATACACGATAACGCGAATCTCTTGATTCTGTTTAGGCAGGATGACACTAACCTAAAGCACGTTTACAACGTGAACACGAATATGTTGTACAAGAATTTTTGCGTCTTGTGTCATGCGTGTTGGAAACAAGTACAGTTTTATAATCATCGATAAGAAGCGCGTTAAGAAATGGTGGATATGAGGATTTAACGATTTCGTCATGGTGTAAAGCAATGAATTGTGCGACGAAGATGGACATCGACGCTACGGCGAATATAGACGTCGTCCGATGGGAAAAAACGGCATGAGAGATCGCGAAGACTCAGGACTCTATACGTAAAAAGCACAAAGCGTTAAAGACCGGAGATAAAGGAGGAGATCGCGCTTGAGAAGCGATTCAAATCGATCACTCAGCCGTTGAAATGAATCGCCGAAAACATCGCGCAAGACGAATCGAGGGAATCGACTCGATCGCATCCATCGGCGTTAAGAGGAAACGCGAAACCGACGACAAGCCGCCGTCGAGACCGACGAAGAGACGCTTCTCAATGAGATCGCTCTCGACGGTCCCGCGACTAGAAGCGAGGAGGAATCGATCTCGAACGCGCAATGAGGACCGTTAGGTCGCAAATATATGGATGCGCTTCTAAGCAGGGACAGACAAAGCGAGATCGACTACGTTTACGGGGTGTACTTCGATGAGAGTGGCGCGACGCTCGGTGACAAGCGATTCGATGTGATCGACGACAGTGTAATCGTGGGCGACGTGCGATATCCAGATATTTCGGGCTTATACGAGTTGATATTCAAGAGACTCCCCGACGACGTCGTGTACACGGAGAACGACAAGCAAACATACAAGGATATACTGTTGACTATAAATGCCTATCGACGTGGTCATAACATGTTTATGCCCGTTCTAGGGAATAAAGGCTTCAAATACAAACACATCATCGCGCTGCTTTTGCTCGATAGAAGCAAAATTGGCGCTGATATTGGTAAGACGACAAGAAGAAGGATCGATCCCATCCGCTATGCGGATGAGAGACAATGGAATCGAATATGTTCACTGGAACGATTCTACCGAGCTAGTCAACCGTCTTCGATTGCTCGATGCCTCTCGACACGGGCAACGACGCTCACGATAACGAGATTCTGTCGATAATCGAGAAGTTTCGCGAGATCGACGCGATCGAGTAAAAACGCGGCGCGCGCTCGCGACAGCTGGTATTCCTGTTATGTTGGTGAACAAGTTTGAGAGACCGTTGGAGTCGTTCGGCGGAGACGTACACTCGCGACCGTCGATCGAGTCCATACGTCGTTACGTGCGTAACAACGCGCTCTGTCTAAGCGACGATTACTACGACGCGAGAGAGAAAACCATACGTTTAGTCGCACCGAGAACCGATACCGACGCTGCGAGAAAGAGCTACGTGGATAGCGCGTTTCGAAACGCGAAGACGAGGATTTCTGAGACGAGAAGATACGCGGACGAACTCTCAACGAGCATCCGAGCATTGTTGTCGGAGACAAATGAGAGGACAGCCAAGTCGATCGGCGAATTGAAAGAATCTGGCGCGTGTAACCAGATTGTTTCTAAAATACGATACGCAGATCGTCGAGATTACGAACAGATTATCGCGCGTGATAGATTCGTCACCCGCAACGACTTGATGTCCGTAAACAGTTCGGAAGATCTCTGAAGAGATAGCGCGGCATCGACGATCTCTACGAGCGTCGCAACGCACTCTGCCTGAATCCGGGCGATTACGATGTCAAGACAAGATACGGCATTTTGACGCGCTGATCGATGACACCGATGCGATGACCAAGAGTTACGTCAGCGACGCGTAAGAAGCGAGGAATCGAAAGCTCTAACGAACGAGCTACGAAAACAGCTGTTGAATAAGAGGATTCAGAATATTTTCCTACAGTATTACGATGTAAGAACCGAAGTGAACATTCTATGACACTTCGAAAAGAAAAGGGAGGTCTCGCCGATCACGACAAACGAATAGGGGAGACGAGAGACGCGATAGAATGAGCGCTCAAGAAACGGGACGAACTGCGAGCGAGAGACCTGAGCGAGATCCAAAGGGTCATCGAAACGCTCGGCGACGCTCAGGAGAAACGAATGCGAAACCTAGATGAATCTCTGTGAAAAAAGCTCAACGCATTGCGACAGATCAAGGAGAAGAGGGAGATCTCGCTCGTCGATCTTGATAACGATAGGAAGTACGAAAGTACGCGATAGAACGAGCGTTCGAGAGACGAGACGAACTGCGAGAGATCTGAGTGAGATCCAAAGGGTCATCGAGATGCTCGGCGACGCTCAGGAGAAACGAACGCGGACTCTAAGAAGAATCCCTGCGACAAAATCTAGAAGAATCCTTGCGAAACAAATTCGACGCGTCATCGACGAGCCGCGAGAGGATCTCGAGGGACGTGGAGAATAATCAATTTGATGAAAATTACGCGTAGCATAATCGATTTGACGAAAATCGCGAGAGAACTGACGGACAAAGCGATAACGAGAGAGAGACGCTGGACAAAACGCTGATTTCGTTGAACGTGGATAAAATGACTAGGAAAACGATAGACGAGTTACTAGTCGCGCTAAAAACGGATACTCTGAATATAAAATATGCGATTAACATTTGGAACGAGGAACAAGCACGAATAAAACTAGCGTGAATCGCGCCTCCGCGTAAATCGACGATGAGCGTCAAGAAGAGAAGACTCATCGGAGAGTTTCACGCGCCTGCGCGAAGGAAAGGAACTTTCCGCGTTATCATGTCGCGGTGCGCGGTTACAACGACCTGTGGCAGGCCGATGTGATCGAGACGTGTCCATACGCGCGACAAAACAAGAGTTACAACTACGCGATGACGATTATCGACGTGTTGAGCAAGTACGTGTGAACGGTACCGCTGAAAAACAAGAACGGAAGCAAGGTAATCAAGATATTTCATGACGATGCTTGACATCCGCGAAATCTACAAACGGACAAGGGCAAGGAGTTCTACAACGCCGCCGTAAAAGCAGTTACGAACAGGTACGATATGCGTCACTATTCAACGTACTCGGTGATGAAGGCGGCGGTGGGGCGGTTTAATCGCACGCTCAAGAACGACATGTGGAGGCTCTTCACGCTCAACGGATCGTATAAATGGCTCGATGCTCTACCCATTTAATCTCGGAGTGTAACAACTGCGTGCGTCGAACAATCGGAATGCGACCGGCGGACGTAACTCCCGCCGTTGCCAAGAAATTCCTCTCCACGGTATACAATCACTTGAAGATCGCAACCTCCGCGAGGTTCAAGATTAATAATCCGGCACGCGTCAGCAAGTTCAAAACGATATTCGAGAAAGGATATATGCCTAACTGGACGACCGAGGTTTTCCGAATCGCCAAGGTTCAATGAATTCCGTAACGTATCTGCTGAAAGACTATCGCGGAGAATCAATGGCCGGAGGATTCTACGAATATGAATTACTGCGAGTTTCCAATCCCGATATCTATCTCGTAGAAAAGGTGCTACGTAGAAAGAATGATAGGATTTTCGTCAAATGGTTAGGAATGGACAATATACATAATTCTTGAATACATAAAACGGCTGTATTGTAATATAATGAATAAAAGAGTACAAAGATGTCTTACGTGAAATGATTACTTATACTACAAATATTTATACTACATCGGTATCTAATAACGATATCTTATAATGACCCCATAGTAATGTATCGATGGAGTCGGATATTACGTACCGCTCGTCGTACGGACTTAAGGCTAGCATGATTTTGCATTTAGAGCGATAAAGCGGGATCATATAATCGTAATGAAATTCGTACAAACGTGTCTTGAATATCTCTAGAATGCACATACCGACGTAGATCGATTTGTTGAACTTAACTTCGAGTTTGCGCAACTCGACGGCCATGAGATTCTCGTCGAAGACGCTCCTGCTGTGAAAATTCGGTTTCGCGACCAGCGCCTTCGTGTTGTATCTCTCGTCCCAAGCATTATAAGTCTCACGTCTACGTGATTGCGCACGTTCTCTATAGTCTTGCCGAAAACCGCGTTGTTCATCAGCTTGTACAGATTTCTCTCGAACTTGTTACTCGCACGAGTTCTCCGTTCCGCATTAAGCTCGATGTACGTGCGCAGTCAAGAAGACTGTGCGAACTGCAATGTACGACGCACCCTCGTCACGCATAAACCATGTTGCACGTACTGCTAAAGATTGTAATAGTGCGTCACGTAATACGATTTGTCGCAGAGCGTGGCAAGTAGCTTTTCGTTCCGCTGTCCCGGATATTTCTCACGCGTCGGACAGAACGGAAAATCCACCTGAAAGCCATCATGAAGATATCGCGAACACTCGAGATCGACCTCTAGAATACAATCGATATCGGAGTCAAACGACATGGATATAACGTTGACTCTCAATGTCCTCGACCCACCGAAATTCTGTGTACGATAAGGGCTCGCACATGGCCGTAGAGATTGTTCACGTCGTAGTACATGAGATGTGACGACGGTCGAGACGAGTCATACGACGATTCGTATTGGTTGTTAACTCGCGCGTATTTATTCGAGTATTGATTTAAATCGCTGCGTATACCGCTGTGTATACTCTACGAACAACACCATATCGATAAGCAGATCGAATCGAACGTTCGTATATTGCAATATAGCGTATCCCGGTAACGTGAAATAATGCGCGGGATCCAAACCGTAACTTTCCATACAGGTGTCGCGAAAATTTTCAAAAACGTCCGCCAAGAGGAGCACATCCGTTTTCAACTATAGATTGCTACTCGTCGAGTGTCCTCACGCGAAAACGCTCCCATACTCTTCGCGTGCTCGTAATCGCTAGCGCTCACGGTTTCGCCAGTTAAAGAACTGTGAAAGGTTTCGATCGGCGGTAACTCGGTCTTTAATAATTTATCAACGCTGTCGATGTACTCGTACAGAAATACGCCTTTGCGCATAAGCAACTTGAAACCCTCCGCGACGAGACCGGAGAATTCGAATCGCGCGATCCTCAATTTTTCCCGATCTAGATACGAAGCTAATTTCTCGAAACTGGCATTGAGAAACTTAAACGAATCTACGAAACGTAGCTTAACGCAATTCTTCCATTTGCCATACGCCGAATCATTGACGGTTTTCGAAAACGCGATAATTCTCCTTAGTCAGCGGTAACAAGTCGACTCTACTCCGAAAGCGTTCGCTATATCTTTAATAATAAAATGCGCATCGTAACCCGATAAATTGTGAAAGAACATGGGAATAATGAACGCGTTCTGATAGTTCAAATTGCAGCTCGCATGCGCGGGATCTCTGTAATGTCCAGTGAGATGACAATGATCATGCACGCGAACGTCGTGCGGTTCGAATGTCTTCCCGCACACGTGGCAACGAGTTGCCCTTCGAAAAGCGCTCCGCTCGTCCGGCGTGAGCTCCGACATCAGTACGCTCGCAAAGAGAACCCTCCTCACGCGACATGCGAAAGCGCGCAGCTCATTGACGAACCACGCAGTCATTGTCGCGACGAGATCTGTACGCGGATGCGATTCCGCGTTACGAGCTACGCAGATAATATCCCACGCTGAACATCTTGTGATGTTGATAGATGAATCTGTTGTCGAGATTCCCCGCGCACCGTCGATTTCTCTTTTTTAAAACGCACTCCAGATCGGCGTACACGACAAATCGAAGTCTCTCCTTCCTGTCGTGATTACGGAAAGACAACTACTTTTCGTTCTCGCTCGGAAGAATAACGGCGCAGTCGTTCGCTCTTTCGCACTTGACGCTTTGCGCGACCAATTTCTCGTTCGAATAAAAGTAATGCAGACATCTGAAAAAAAGACGATCCATGATTAATAATAAAATTTATCTCGCGATGAGCATAATCTTTCTCTTCCGCTTATCGATCACATATGTGCTTCCTTATGTTTGTTTATTTGAAATCCCCACAATCGAGACAAGTGACAGACTTTATCCACACGACCGATGTTATCGCCGCGCCGCTCGACAAATAAAACAAGTTCATGTGCGTAGACCTCTTGTTCTCCGTAAGCAACAAAGGAAAAATCATGATACCATTCCTCTCCTTTTTCTCTCGAATGGCAAACACGTTGACAGACAAATCTGTCAACGTGTTTGCCATTCGAGAGAATAGTTAAGATGCTCGAATCTAGTGTCATAGAAAATTCGATATCGTTGAGATTCAATACCGTCGAATAGTCAGAATATGATGAAGGTTGATCACAACTCTTATTCCTTATCTCCAGTGGAAGTAACATCCAACACTCAGCGTGCATGGTTACACTTGTTCATATTGATCAAATCGAAAATCACATTTAATATCTGAAATAACGCTCAACCGCTGTCGCGTTCCTGAAATTCCTCCAGTGCCGTCAGAATAACGTCCATAACGTCTCTATCGTACCATTATCGTAGATCGTATATACCGAGTCGTCAATTCTTTGTGCAAATGTTCTTAGCGCATTCGCAACGAACTCTCCGTGAAACACGGTGTTAACTTTCAAACACGTGTGTATCTCGAGATTAACGCGCACTCGCTCGAGTATCGTATTTCTCGCATTCTCGAGAAACCGCCGGAGTTCGACGTATTGGATGTTTATCACCGCACCTGTTTTCTACGCATTCTCGCGAAGACCGTCTCGATATCCATCCACTCGAACCTCTTCGAACTGTCGTATCCTGCACCCGCGTAACCGAAACGTCGACTCAAAGCGATTCTCGCACCCTCCAACTGCGCTATTCGAAAGACCAGAGAATTTATCGTTCCGATAATTATAGGGTCGACTCTATTCTCGCACCTTTCTCGCAAAGTCTCGAGATACTCGACGCACTCCCGTTCCCAAATGCGATAGACGCATACCCCGTCGATACCCGCCGCGCGCTCGAGAAGACCGCGACTCTTCTTCATATTGTCACCCCGAGCGTTCGCTGGGATAACACGACCTCCACACGACCGTCCGTAGGAACAATGAATTTGACGTCTCGAATTTCTATCTTTTTCTCTCTCGCTATTCTCTCGTAGATCACCGCTCTATCACTCAGAGCGAGCAACGTTTCGATCCACAGTTTCTCTTGCGAGGTTTCTATACCGTTTTCTATACCGATTTCTCGTCGCAGATGATGCGTAGCCACGTTCCAGCGTCCTCTCTCACTGCAATCCACTCCTCGTCGTTACTAGGCGCGATAATCTCGCGACACTCTAAATTATCGTCACTATCGATAACCGACTCGCAACGATCGTCACCATTGAAATCGTGATACGTTACGATACCGATATCGTGATCGAACGTGCGAATAGAAACGAATCGCTACTCTCGCTCGAGGACGAACCGTCGCGACCGCCGCTATGCGCGAATTCTTCCATCACGTTCTTAACAATGAAAAAAAATGCCTTTCGCGACAATAGATATATATAGTGTTGCGGCCGTGCAGTATTCCGTTCGGCGCTGCTAAAAAAATAATCAATATCAATCGATAAGAGTTTGAATAGAGGATCGGCCCTTGGCAACGCGTCGTTCTCCGACTGTTTTACAGATTTGACGGCCAGATTCCGCGGTGGCCGGACGCGTTTCTGTACCGTTGGTTTAATAAAGAGCGAGTTTTTCCTAAAACAGTGTTCTTCCTTTCCGAAAGCGCT
>NW_011933499.1:200270-219928 GCF_000187915.1 Pogonomyrmex barbatus
CCCAACGATAAAAAAAAAAAAAAAGACGGAGAATGAGGAGGAGGAAAATTATCCAGAAGATCCAGAAATTCCAGTGGATAATTTCGAGGATGTAGATAAAGTCCCTCTCCCCGCGGGTTAATCCGCGGGATGTGGATGAAATTCCCCTCCCGCGGATAATCCAGAGGGGGGTATAAAAATTATTTTTTTCTTTTGTATTTAATTAAGTAACATTTTCTTGGATTGTTGACATTTCTTTTGTGTGCGTGTATTTTGAGTGACATTGTCTTGGATTATTGACATTATTGCCGGGATGATGCCATTTCTTTTTTGGATTACTCTTCTATCCTCAACTGGTGAGTCTTTTTTTGTATTTTTTTCCTTTTTATTTTTTTACTCGGCGGCGGCGGCGGTCTCCTTCCGATGTCATGTCCACGCGCTCTGTCCAATTTCTTTATATCATCTTCGTTATTTATTTTATTGTTTATCTTTTTTTGTTTGTCTATTTGTTTATCTATTTATATTGTCTTCACCCTCCCCCCTCCATGACGTCATGTTCTTAGAGATTTTCTATTTGTTTAATATAACTTTTATTATCTACTTGTTTATCTACTTCTTTACCGAATCCTAGTATCTTATCCTCCCACGGTTCAAAGGACCGCCGTCCCTGACTTCCCCCTCCCCTCTTCCCCGCGCCTTCCGTTCCCCCCGCACACCGGCACCCCCCTTGGAGCTCCTGAGTTAGAATCGGTGTAATATATCGGTGTAGTATACTGACAAAGCAGTAACGAGAGAGACGTTGAACAAAACGTCTCATTGAAGTGGATAAAATGATGATTAGGGAAACGATAGATGAGTTACTAGTCGTGCTAAAAACGAATACCCTGAATACCATGAAACACGCGATTAACATTTGGAACGAGGAACAAGAGCGAATGCGCGATACAACAAGTACGAATAAAACTAGCGCCTCCGCGTAAATCGATGATGAGCATCAAGAAGAGGAGACTTGTCGGAGACCTTCACGCGCCCACGCGAAGGAACTTTCCGCGTCGTCGCGTCGCGGTGCGTGGTTATAATGACCTGTTGCAGATTGATGTGATCGAGATGCGTCCGTACGCGCAACAAAACAAAGGTTACAACTACGTGATGACGGTTATCGACGTGTTGAGCAAGTACGCGTGGACGGACGCGTGGACCGCTGAAGAGCAAGAGCAGAAGCGAGATAGCCGCGGCATTGTCTATTTCGCGATGATGCTCGACATTCGTGAAATCTACAAACGGACAAGGGCAAGGAGTTCTACAACGCCGTCGTAAAAGCAATTACAGGTACAATATACGTCACTACTCGACATACTCGGTGATGAAGGCAACGGTAGTGGAGCGGTTTAATTACACGCTCAAGAACGACATGTAGAGGTTTTTCACGCTCAACGGATCGTACAAATGGTTCGACGCTTTACCGCGTTTAATCTTGGAGTATAACAACCGCGTGCATCGGAACGCGACCGGCGAACATAACTCCCACCGTTAGAGACTCCTCTCCACGGTATACAGTCACTTGAAGATCGCAGCTCCCGCGAGGTTCAAGGTGAATGATACGCGTCAACAAATTCAAAACGATATTCGAGAAAGGATATACACCTAACTGAACGACCGATGTTTCCCGAATCGCTAAGGTGCAATGCATGAATCCTGACGTATCTGTTGAAAGATTATCGCGGAGAGCCAGTAGTTGGAGGATTCTACAAACACTAGTTACTACGAGTTTCCAATCCGGATATCTATCTCGTGAAAAAAGTGCTATGTAGAAAGGACGATAGGGTTTTTGTCAAGTAGTTAGGAATCGACAATGCACATAACTCTTGGATAAAACGGCTGTATTGTAATATAAAAACACGTAAGACAGCTGTATTATAATGTAATGAATAAAAAAGCACAAAGAATATTTTACGTGAAAATATTACTCATACTACATTGATAAAATTACTTAACAGCGGTATCTTATAATGATACAGTAAAGTATCGGTGGAATCGGGGATCACGTATCGCTTATCGTTGTACGGACTCAAGGCTAGTTTCAGTTCGGTGTAGACTTCGTGCAGCATTGAGCGTATACACGCCTGATGTCTCAATTGCTGCGACAATTCGTTCAAGCACTGCGCGAAATCCTCGAACGTTTTCGCGACGATGCTCCTCTTGACGCCCTTTATTTTCTTCATATCGCTCTTCCCCATAACTTTCGGAGCATACATCTTCGCCCTGAATCCTATAAACTCCGTCATGATTGCTGTTATTCTCATCCTTCATCAAACCGAGGACCTTCTTGTTCGCGCGCGGCATATCGTACGCGTTGTCGTCGGGGTAGTCGCTGGTGTCGAATCTCGCGATATCTCGCTTCATATTTTCGTAAACGTTCTCGCATTCCAGAAGATATAATCAAGCTATCGGTATCCGTGTAATAACATAGTTTTGTCCGTGTTTTATCCGTGTAATAACATTTAGTGCGATACAACAGTATTATGTAATCGTAATGAAATTCGTACAAACGCGTCTTGGATATCTCTAGAATGCACATAATGACGTAGATCGGTTTGTTGAACTTAACTTCTAATTTGCGCAACTCGACAGCCGTGAGATTTTCGTCGAAGACGCTCTTGCTGTGAAAGTTCGGTTTTGCGATCATCGCTTCCGCGCCTATCTCCCAACGTGTCACGAGTCTCACGTCTACGTGATCGCACACATTCTCCATAGTCTTATCAAAAACCGCGTTGTTCAGCTTGTACAGATTCCTCTCGAACTCGTTACTCGTGCGAGTTCTTCGTTCCGTATTAAGTTCGATATACGCACGCAACCAAAGAGACTGTGCGAATTGCAACGCGCGATCCTCGTCACCCGTAAACCGTGTCGAATGTACTGTTGAAGATATGTTGCGATAGTGCGTCACGTAAGAGCGACTTGTAGAGCGTGACAAGTAGCTTTTCATCCTGCTTTCCCGGGAGTTTCTCACGCGTCGGACAGAACGGAAAGTCCGCGCAGTTTTTCCATCATGAAGATACCAGTAATGGATACTCCAAAGCGCAGTCTCCTTGGCTGTCATACTCGTACGGAAATATGTCCTTGCGCGTGAGCAACTCGAAATTCTCTGCGACGAGACCGGAGAATTCGAATCGCGCGATCCTCAATTTTGATCTAGATACGAAGCTAATTTCTCGAGATTGGCACTGAGAAACTTAAATGAATCTACGAAACATAGCTTACGCAGTTTTTCCATTCGCCGAAATCGGTGACGGTTTTTGAAAACGCAATGTAATTCTCCTTAATCAGCGATAACAAGTCGACTCTATCCCTGAAAGCGTTCGCTACATCTCTGATAATAAAATGCGTGTCGTAATCCGATAGATTGTGAAAGAATACGGGAATAATGAACGCATTCTGATAGTTCAAATTGCAGCTCGCATGCCCAGGACGTCTGTAACGTCCGGTAAGGTGACAATGATCGCGCACGCGAACGTCGTGCAATTCGAACGTCCTCCCGCAGACGTGGAAACGGGTCATCATCTCTCTGGAGTACTAGTCGTAGAGATTCGAGAGAATACATGTATATATGTATATTATAATATACGTATATATGTGTATCATTGTATTGTTGACGTGTTATTCTAAACGTTATTTGCAATAAATATCATCACATGCCTCGGTAGTTGAAGGGATGCCTGCCCAATAAGCAGGAGATCCAGGTTCGATTCCTGGCTGAAGTGATATTTTTTCACAAAATAATTACGAGTTTTCACGACTGATTCGTGGTCGAGTTCCGCCGTGACGCACATCCTCCCTTCTTATTTAGGGACTCCGCTCGTCCGGTATGAGCTCCGACATCTGTACAATGGAATGCGGAAAGGACCCTCTTCATACGGCACGCGAGAGCGCGTAGCTCGTCGAATCACGAGACATAATCGTCGCTGCGTCGATCTGTACGCGGATACGATTCCGTCATACGAGCTATATAGATAATATCCCACGCTGAACGCTGAATGTGGTGTTGATAGGCGAATCTCTGGTCGAGATTTTCCACGCATTGTCGATTTTTCTTTTCTAAAACGCACTCCAGATCAATGTACACAACGAATCGGAGTCTCTCCTTCCTGTCATGATTGCGGAAAGACAGCCACTTGCTGTCCTCGCTCGGAAGAATAACGGCGCAGTCGTTCACTCTTCCGCATTCGACGCTATGCGCGACCAATTTCTCGTTAAAGTAAAAATAATGCAGACTGAAAAAAAATGATCTATAATTAATAAAATTTACCTCGCGACGAGCATAGTCTCTCTCTTACTCTTACCGACCGCATATGTGCTTCTTTCCTTATGCCTGTTTATTTGAGATCCTAACAGTCGAGACAGGTGCTTTATCCACACGAAGGGACCAACGTTATCGCCGTGCTGCTCGTTTGACAGATAGAGCAAATTCACGTGCGTAGACCTCTTGTTCTCCGTAAGCAACAAGAGAACGACCAAGATACCGTTCCTCTCCCTTTTCTCTCGAATGATAAACACGTTGATAGACAAATCGTTAAGATGCTCGAATCTGGCAATTTGTCGTTATAGGAAATAGCGTTATAGGAAACTCGACACCGTCGAGATTTACCGTCGAATAGTCAGAATATGACGAAGATCTCTCCGGGTGTAAATCGACGGAGTACAGAGCGATCGTTACCGCCCATGCGAAACACACGTTGTCGTACGGACGTACGTTGATCATGGCTCTCTTATTCCTTATCTCTAGCGGAAGTAACATCCAATACCGAGCGTGCATGGGATTACACTTGTTCACATTGGTTATCAAATTTAATATATGAAATAACGCCCAACCGCTGTCGCGGTGAAATTCCTCCAGTGCTGTCAGAATAACGTCCATGACATCTCCGTCGTATCATTCTCGTAGATCGAACATACGAAGAACTAATGATTCTTTGTACAAATGCTTTAACAGCGTTCTTGCCATTCGCGACAAACATGAAACACGCGTGTTGATCTTCAAACACGCGTGTATCTCGAGATTGACGCACATTCGCTCGAGTATCGTGTCTCTCGCGTCCTCGAGAAACCGCCGGGTCCGACGTACTCGATGTTCATCACCGCACCAGTTAATACACGTTTCACGAAGACCGTTTCGATATTCACCCACTCGAACTCTTTCGAGCCGTCATACCCAACTCGCGTAACCAAAATGTCGACTCAAAACGGTTCTCGCGCCCTCCAATTGCGATATTTGAAAGATCAGAAAATTCACCGTTCTGGTAATCGTAGGATCGACTCTGCTCTTGCACCTGTTTCGCAAATAACGAATAATGCGCTAGCGAAGAAACCATTCTAAAAAATAACGCCCCGAACTTCCCGACCGCCAGGGGGAAACCATCCCCAACCGCCAGAAGGAAGACAATCCCTACCGACCGAGAAAAATTACTCCAACGACCGCCAGGAGAAACCACTTCCACACAGAGCGCATCCCCCCGAGGATTCTAAGATCCCCCACATCCCCCACATTCTTCCCTCCCTGGGGTTTGGGGCTCCCCTTGTTTGCTTACTTAAAAAGTTTCTTAAATCACTAAACATACAAGAATACAGATATAGTTTAAATAGACAAATTCAAAATTATGGAATTAGTGAAGAATCATAATAGATAGTAAAATTAGGGGATGATAGAATTAGATATGGGGATAATAGAATCTTTTTTAAAATTTTGATATATTTGCTATATTGAATTCACTATTGTGAATTTGTCAATTGTAATATTTTGAATTCAAATTCAGTAATAGACCCTATATCCGCAATAAATCCCATAATTATAAATATCTTATTCTATATTTGATATAAAGAATTCCTTTTCAGAACTAATCCTAACAACATATTTAATCTTGTTTATAATAAAACTCTCGTTTATAATAAAACCAACACGTCAGGTATTGTTATAATATAATACAATGTGAAAACAATTTTTCTTTTGCAACTTTAACTGTCCATTTCTGAAAATTATTAGACGTTACAGAGAATAATTTGGAAACCAGATTTATTGTCTAAAAAATTAGAAGGGAAATGATTAGTCTTATTCTGAGGTTTTTTTTTGTTAAACAGTAAATACAAATGTATGTGTATGTACAGAAATAGCATATAGTGGCTGCGAAATTCTGCTTCCGAAATTCACACCAGTACTGAAAATCTATAATATACGTGACCTTAACTATATATTTTTAGTGACTGACAGCTAATATCGGAACGTAGCTAGTGAAAGTTCATAATTATTCAGTAAATAAATTGTTCGCAGCAAGCTAATATATCAATACCAAATGAAATAAAAAATTGTTAGTAAGAATTGTTAACAATTATATGCGCTCCTCAATTAAGTAGGACTTATTAATATAATCTGACAACAGATTTGCGGTAGAAATCTAGCAGAAATCTGCTTTTAATTTTGCTTAATTTTTGGGACTAAATTAAATCAAACTTTATAGCAAATATTTTAAAATCTGCTTGATTTCGGCTGTCAATCTACCATGATATTTGATAAACTTACAATATTTCTAACAGTATTCTATTAAGTATTGTATATGTCATATCTTGAATCTATAATTTTTTAACAGATATTTCATATTTTCATATAAAATGTGAAATATTCTATAAAACATTTATTTTTTGGTAACTTTATTTTAATATTTTCACAAAAAGAAAATAGAATTAAAAAAATTGACTGTTATAAAATAATAATAAAAATATATAATTGTGATTACAAAAATACAAATCACTTTCTTAATCATTTCGTTATGATGAGATCAGATGAAAAACATTATTGCTGTACAAAATAATTATATATATAAATTGCAAGTAAGTTGTATATGCTATGTTATGTATAAATTTAAACTTGTTACTTTGCAATAGTATGATAAACCGACATCCAATAACTTGATTTATATCTAAATAAACACAGTTATCTTGTAATAGTTTAATCCTTCTTTATTTGCATATAGCGAGACTTATTGATTATGAACTTATATTCGTTTACTATAGTAATCGTACTTATAATAATCGTATGTAGTGAAATTGTTAAATACACGCATCCGTCTTTTTGTATTGCATGTATATCCTTTCATAATTTTTTAATTTACCTATTTCGAAACGATTAACGTTTATAAATAATAAAAATAATTTAAAAAATATTTAAAAGTTACATATTGCGCTATTATTGTTTAATATCTTATTTTGATCTTAAAGAAGAATTCTGAGTATTATACATAAACAGCTAATAGTTATTTTGTTCCATATTCAAATAATTAAAATAAGATCAAAGAATATTTTCCTGTCTGCATATAATTAAATATACTTATTAACTCAAAGTTTCCTTTTAACTTACTTCATTCTAAAATTCATATTCATTCTAAAATTAAATGCAATTTCTTATCATAAAAATCCTATAAATTGTTATTAATAATATTATAATCATAAATCCAGATAAGAATCAATAACATATCACAGTTTCGGATTCATATTCTTTTGAAAGTAATCTTAAAAGTAATGTCATTGGCGGAATCTCATCAATATTATCTCTTAATTATGCAAGATAACGATTTTTATTTCGTTTCAATAATTGATATTTGCTAGTTTGTCACAAAATGTTATAAATCAAAATAATCAAAAAACATTCATTTCACAAAATCTCTAATCGATTTTTGCTTTTCGAACAAAATGATTTGTCCTTGTTCTTCTTTTTATAAATAAATATATATACATATAAGTATATAAAATTACAGTTTTGTCACAGAAAATGAAGATAATAACAGCGATTTTTTCTCATCTAGCTTGATCAAGTAACAATGAAGCTGCCATTTCTACATCATATTTAACCTGTTTCAAGGCATTTTCACATTGCTGTTTAGTAGCTAATCCCAATCTGAAATTGCAATAAAATCTGATTTATAAACTTCTTCAATTAACAAAGGTCTATATGAAAAAAGAAAAATTAGAATTATTAATTATTAATTTTTATAAGATAACTTATTCCAAAACAAAGATTTATTTTATATCTTTATTTATTTTATATCTTTTTCTACTTCTTAAGAGCAAGAAAATTATTATATTGAATACAAAAATAGATAAACTTTTTTTTATTATATTATTGCAAATAATTAGCATAATCATATCGTTGCAAAGGTAAATTAATTTGCAAAAAATCTCAAGATACATGCCTCATGAGACTCTCGAGCTTAGTCTGTCTGTCTTTCAAAATTTGTTTAGCAGCTTGATTTGTGTTCCAACCGGTTGCCTGCAGCGCAGTTAGTACCTCTTGCTGTGATGTGTCTATAGTTTCTTTCTGCACTTTCATGATTTTGCTTGCTCTAAACTCATCATTCAATGACATCACTAATTGTTGAGATGCTACAGTTAGTGGTACACTAGTATCAACTGGATGCTGATTGACCTGTAACAGATTTATCTCGGAAGCAGCCAAATCATTTGGTGTAACTGATAAATTGTTAGTCGATGCAGAAGCTTCAGCTTGCAACAAATTGGAAGATCCACTCAGATTGCATTTGGTTGAGGAATGACTTTGTGCATAACCATTCGAGCCAGGTTTAAATAAACACCAAGTTGATGATAAAGGAGTAGAAGAAAAATTATAAATTGGCAATTTCAGATAAGAATTGAAGTCATAAACATGTCTCTGAACAAACTGATGTTGTTGACTTCCAGCTATTTCTTGACTATAGCTTTGGCTCGGTTCATTACTCAAGTTATTGGAATAATAATTTCGGAGAATATTTTGCCGAACGGTTTTGTTATAGAGTGTATTAAATTCACTCTGAGATAGTTGTTCTAAATTAGGTACCTGCAAAATGATTAAAATTATAAGATGTATTGACTGTTCAGTTTCTAGGTCTAGATCTCAAAGTTTATTAAACATAAAATTAGTAAATGTGTATGTACACATTATTTTTACGTTATTACAATTTATTATATTGTTATGCCCGCGCGAGTCTTCCGCGGCCGAACAAAATCGAACCGCCGTTTAGAGAAAAAGCGAAATACTCTCCGGAGCAACAATTGCGTTGTTGAGGATGTTTTTCGTGGTATCTCAAGACGAACGGACGTGTGTCCGTTATATTTTGATCGTTCTGGCTTTAATAAAGTTCTTGTGTTTCTTAAATGTTAATTATTTCGAGTGCGGCTTCCTCGTGGATTACGCGAATGTGTGAAAACGCGAAAGTGTGCGCGAGTTGTGAAAATGTCCGTCGCGGGCGTAACAATATTTTATATACAGGGTGTTTCATTTTAAGTGATATGGTCGATTATCTCGTAAATCGATGATTTTATTGAAAAATTTTTTGAAAGTTGCATGGCTTAAAGAGGGACACATGATAGAAATGTGGATCTTGAGTATCCTTGTCAAAATCAGGTCAAGGTCATTAATGGTTTTTTTTAAATTGGAAACCCCTATTTTTTATTACATATTCTTGTAGTTTATTTCGAGAGCTTTCCATAACACTATAATAAAGTTACTTTTCGTTAAGTGCTTGTTAAGTTATAAGACCGATCACTGATCCGGCCAACTAAGGCGCATGCGTATATGGATAACGCCAGCGGTATTGTAACTTTCAAGCTCCATAACTCGGAAAGTATTCTCGTATAACTCGGAAAGTATATATATAATGAAACGTAATTTTATTATATTGTTTTTATTATAGTGTTTTGGAAAGTTCTCGAGATAAGCTACAAGAATATGTAATAAACAATTAAGGGGTTTCCATTTAAAAAAAACATTAATAACCTTGACCTGATTTTGACAAGGTCACTCAGGTCAAGTCCACATTTCCATCATGTGTCGCCCTTCAAGCCATGCAATTTTCGTTCGAAAAATTTTTCAATAAAATCATCGATTCGCGAGATAATCGATCATATTATTTAAAATGAAACACCCTGTATATTACGGTAAATATATATACTTATTGCTCAATGTATACATACATAATTAATTTGATAAATTAATAAATAATGAAATTTAAACTTTTACTAGCAGAAATGTGCATTTAGTAAAAATAAAAGACAATTTTATATTTTAATACTTTTGCCAAAATGCATACATTGACTAATAAATATACATTTATAATAAATATAACATAAATAAATATACAAATTTACTAAATAATAATTTACTAATAAATATACAAATTTTACGCTTTCATAGATCAAAAGAAAAAGAAATGCATAGAAATAAATGCTATTTCTGTCCTTTATATTTTTTTATGTTTAAGGACCGCTCCTACATGCTCCTATGCTTTCTCTATATTAATCGACTTATTTTATTCTGTACATAAAAGTATTAAAGTTATAAAAAATTAATAGTTTATAAAATATTTTATATTTTATGTCAATAATCAAAATAAAGTCAGAATAAAGTATAAATATCTCTTTAACTATTCACCTTTTCATGATTAATTGTATCTTAAAATTTTCATGTTCAGAATTACAGGAAGTACATAATAAAAAATATATAATTTTATTTAAAAAAAATAGTAAAAAATATCGACAGTGGCTTTATTTGCCATTCTGAATAAATCAATAAGAATTATGTGACCTTTTTGAAATTCTATAATTTTTGTCTGAACCATTTTTTTTATCAATTACTTCATTTTCAAATTTGTTGTCACATTCCTATTTCTATTAAAACAGAATACTTTGTATAAGAATAATATTTTTCTCAAAATATTATTTTTTAAAATATCAAACTTAATGTCATTTTTTTTAACAGAAATATATATTTTTGTGTTAGAAATCAATAGTAGATTAGAAATTGTATTCATTTGTATCATCAAAAAGGCACGCTATCTGTAAGTTTATGTTACAAGTTTTTTTTACGAACTGCTATGCCTTTGCTTTTGAGTTTTCTTTCACTTTTTATATATCTCTCTCTTAAGTTCTGATTGTAAGAAAATAAATGCTGAAATAATATTCTGAGTTATACTAAATCAATCCCGAGAACATCAGGTTATGAGCTCAGTGCATTATAAAGTCGAGGGTATCTAAAAGGAAAAAGACCTCGAGATTCTTTTTGAGATAAATATTGAGGAGGTAAATATTGAAGTTAGTTTGATTCGATACACACCGATAAAGATGGAAAATCTTAGTCAAAACGGTAATCAAGTTTACTGGAGAAAACTGGACCACATAGAAATTCCAGATTGTTGTAATTTTCAAAGTGAAGAATGTATATGACATTGTGATCGGAATGAGGAAACGGCCTTTAACAGCGGCCGACGAGTGAGATAAACTCGACGTAAATGCTCAAGAAATAATTGTCACAAGGATGGAAAAAAGTTCGCTGGTACATCTGTTGTCATGTAAAACATCTCACGAGATGTGGGAAAAGTTGCTCTCTGTGTATGAAAAGAAATTCAAGATCAATAGTCATCTGTTACAACAGAAATGTTTCTTATTAGAAACCAAAGGAGAAAGTATCTTATTATATATCATTTCATTTCCCGATTTGAAGAGATACGAAGCCAACTAAGACAAATGGGAGAAGATATGTCGGAGAGTGTGGTCATCACAAAAATTAATGTCGCTCCCCAACAAGCTCAAACATTTCATACCAGCATGGGAATCTACTGCAGCTGAATCGCAAACACTTCAAGAATTTACGTAAGATTATTAATCGAAGAAGAAAGATTAATGATTAAGATTAAAAATTCGAGTGAACCTATAACGGCACTGATGAGTAACGTAAAAAATAGAAAGAGAAGACAAAGTCAGACAGAACATAAGATAATAAAATTTCGTGTGTAACAAAGGTGGACAGTTAGCAAAAAACTGTTTTTCAGAACTAAAGATCAGAAGCATAGGATAGAGCAGAGAACTTGTTTCTGGTGCAAGAAGCCCGGACATGTAATGGCAGACTGTAAGTACAAAAATTCAAAACCTAAAAAAGGGAAAAAGAAATCCAAAGAAGAAACGGATGGAAACTTTATTGGTAAAGTATAACTTGCATTAAATTGGTATGTGGACGATGGAAAAGAAAAATCGTCTATGGAAAGACAATCATTAAGTGAATCTGACTGGTGTATGGACAGCAGTGCGAGTAAACATATGTGCAACAACATGTATCTTTTCGAATACTACAGTGAGACAACAAATAAACATAAAGTAAGGATAGACGACAAGATCTTTCTTAAAATAGATGACATCGGCACAGTAAAAGTAGACGCTTAGATTGGACATAAATGGATCAAAACAAGAATATCCAAAGTATTGTATGTACCAGATTTAAAAATTAATTTATTCTTATTCGGTTGCGCTTTAAACAAGGATTATAAAATGCACTCGGATAAATCAAAATGTGTGCTAGTTGATAAAAACGGAAAAGTATGCGCTAATGGGATGCTAAAAGTAAAGAAGGGATTTTTGTTGGATACAACGAAAATATTAAAGGCTACAGAATTTATTTTCCGCAAGGTAGAAAGATTGAAGTTTTAAAGGATATCATTTTCTTATCAGATGAAAACAGAATCAAATGAAAACTTAATACTATTACTATGTCAGATGAGGAAATAGAAAGCGAAGACATCGAATCAAAGAATAACTCGGAAGAAGAAGATGAAGGAACAAATAATAGGGAATTGAAGGACGAAAGAAGTTCTAATGAGGATTCGGCTTCATGCAAAGAAAAAGAGGACTCGACTCCTGGATATAAACGGGACAGAAATAAACTAAAAATGCCTTCGACATATAAGGATTGAGTTCAACTATATGTTACTGATTAGAAGACGAATCACAATCATACAATGAAGCTATGTCGAGTCAAGAATCGAAGATGTGGAAAAGGCGATGAAAATTGAAATAGAAGCGTTAGAAGAAAACAATACTTGGACAATAGTAGTGAAGTCAAACAATTGTGAGATCATTGATAGTAAGTGGGTATTTAAAAAGAAAAGAAACGAGAAAGGAGAAATTGTAAAATATAAAGCTAGATTAGTAACGAGAGATTTTAAACAAAAAAATATATGTATAATGTTCTGATATCTACAGTCCAGTAGCAAAATTACGAACAGAGTATTTCTTGCAATTTGTAATTACTTACATATAGTTCTACAAATGGACGTGTGCAATGCTTTCTTGTATGATATGATAGAAAATGATATATACCTGTCATTGCCTCGAGGCTTTAACTTAAAAGATAACGAAGTATGTAAACTTAAGAAAACCTTGGCTTAAGAGAAGCATCAATATTGGTTAGAATAATAGATTCTACGAAGTAATAGTTGAACAGGGTTTTGACAGATCAGAATATGATTATTATCTCTACGTAAAAAAATGGAATTAGGCAAGATTTTTGTACTCCTATATATAGACGACTTATTAGCAGGAACAGATAAACGAGATGTCTTAAAAATTAAGAATGTCTTAAATAGTAAATTTAAAATGAAAGATTTTGATAATATGATGCATTTTCTGGGTATCGTCATTGAGCAAAATATTGAGAAGAGTGAAATCATTTTGAATCAATCTAAATATTTAAAAAATATTTTGGTTAAATATAACATGGAACAATGTAATCCGATATCAACACCAATGGAAAAAACTTTAAAAACAAAACTTTTAAAAGAGAGAAGTTGGAATCGGAGGAGCTAGAACATCGGTGTAGGAAGCTAATTGATTCTTTAATGTATGTAACTAGACCAAATATTTGCAATCTGATAGATATTTTGAGTAGATATTGTCTTGCGCAAGTGCAGAGTTATGGAAGGCATTAAAACATTCTACGATACATTAGAGGCACTATAAATTTAAATTTAGTTTTTAAGATAAATAAAGCTAAAGAAGACGAGTGTATCGTAGAGTTCGTCGACGCTGATTGGGCCAGTGACATATTGGACCATCGATCGACAGCTGGTTATATCTTTAGAATGTTTAATTGTTCTGTTTCATGAGTTAGGAAACTATCAACAGTAGCACTATCGCCTCTACCGAGGCGGAATATATAACTATGAGTCTAGCGAGCGAAGCATGTTGATTTTATACAGAGATTTTAATATTCAAGAAAATTATGTTTGTGTTAAACTGTATGAAGACAATCAATCCGCAATTCGAGTAAGCAAAAACTTGGAATTTCATAAATGCCTAAAACATGTGAGTATAAACTACCATTTTATAAAAGAAAAGATTAAAGAGAAAATAATAACAGTTACATACATAAATACAAACGAACAGGTGGCAGATATACTAACTAAGCCCTTGAGAAAGAGTCAGTTTCTTAAATTAAGAGAAAGCATGATTTAGTTAAGTTAAGCATGATTTAATTAAGTTTATTATAAGTGAAAAGGAATTTATCTGTTCGATTATTTTAAAGGAAAAGGAAAATATTTGTTCAATTATTTTAAAGATTTGTTTTCAAAGTTAATCGTATGTATATAATCTACTATTCAGAAGGGTGTATTAGAAGTGAATAGTAGATTAGAAACTGCTTGTATCATCAAAAAAGCTATTTGCAAGTTAATGTTACAAGCTTTTTTTTATGAACGCGCTATGTCTCTACTTTTGAGTTTTCCTTCACCTTTTATATATCTCTCTCTTAAATTCTGATTGTAAAAAAATAAATGCTGAAATAATATTCTGAGTTATACTAAATCAATCCCGAGGACATCATTTTGAAATATTATAGCTATCAAAAAAAGAAATTTTAATCACGTAATATATTGAGATTTAACAGATGATCCACATATAACGGAAAATTATTCTAAAGATATAATATATTTTGCAATATGTATGTATTTTATTCTCTAATACAACCTGAACAAATATCAAATTAATCGTTAATTATTATCATGTTATGCACGAATTATGTAAGAATTCTAATATACACGTTAATTTTTAAATTTTTCTAATCGAGTTTTCGATGGAATGTTGTATATTATTTAAAGTTTCGCGATTAAAGTAATATATAGTAAAACAATACAAAATTATCATTTCATAAAAAGACAAAAAAATGACATAGGCGCGTCCCATATTGTCTTGAATGAAACTAAAACTATTTCTAACATATTGTTTAATTTTATTTTTTCTAAAAAAGTGTTGATATCAGAAAATTAAATGAATTTAAATTAAATTTATTTTGTTATCAAAATAAATTTAATTAAATTTAATTTAATATTATATTAAATAAAATTAAACAAAATCATATTTTGTTATCAAAATTACCATCTATTAAAATAGTTTATATTAACATATAAAATTAAATTTCTAAAAAATTATGTGTGATATTTTGGAATGTTTCTATAAAAAACTCTTAAAGATAAGAATAACAAAATTCTATTAAAACAATTTAATAGAAAGAAATTTAAAAGGAAATAATTTTTCGAAATCTCGAAAAGAAGAAAAGGAAAAGGGATACGAGCGGAAGGACTTTAAAAAGGGACGCAGATTTGCAGGAGGAAAGGAAAGGGATTTTTTCGGAAGGGATAAGAAATTTATAAAACAAAAAAATTTTTCAAAATTTGCAAGTAGAAAAGAATGTTGACAATGCGGGGCCAAGGGACATTTCCGGTCAGAGTGCCCTTCACTTTCTAATTCGAAACAGAGAAACTCGGGTTAGCCGAGCTTGGTGGGGAAAATTCATTGAGCTCGGCTGAAAAAGAAAGACATTTTTCTTTGCGGAACTTGGGGGGGGAATTCAAGTGATTTTTTTCGGGGTTCTATTGATGGGCAATCATGTATTTTTAAGAATGATACGGGCTCTGATGTCTCAATTTTTAATAGCAATTTTGTTAAATCAGATCGACAACGGCTTTGAGTTGGAAGTAGGAAATTGAAATATCCCACAGGTGAAATAGTTCCCATTGACTTTAAAGTTGTCGTTGGAGTAAAGCTTGGTAAATATTCATTAGATTTTCCCTTATACGTAGCAAAAATTAGTGATGAATGCATCTTAGAGGCGAATTTTTTCTCCAAGGTTGGACAAAATAAAGTCTTTGATTTAATTTTTGATAAGGTACAAGAAGGAAAAAATTTTTCTTGTTCGCGACTAAGCGATCCCATTAATAAAGTCCCGGACTTCTTGTTGGAATTCTTTGAGAGGAATTTTGAAAAGCTGGATATTTCGCAAAAAACATGTTTTGCTGAATTCATTATTGAATTTCAGGATGTCTTTTTTGAAAATATTGTTGCAGGAAATTGCAATAATTAAACATCTTATTACGATTGGGAAATCTAACTCTATTAAACAGGTTCCTAGGCGAATTCCTTTGCAAATGCGTGATATGGTGAAAAAGATTCTTGAAGAGATGAAGCAACAAGGCAGTGTTGTGGCCGAGCGATAGTTCGCTTACTTTTGGTCCCCGAGTAATGTTAAGAAGATCGTTCCTTGCCAACACGCCGTTGTTTATGTACTATTTTATATATTGATTATATATTGATTTATTGATTAGAGAGATTCGTATGGGACGGTTTTGTGACGCGCGAGCAGATTGCAAGCGCGAAATTGTATCACGAACAGTGTAATTAATTGTGCTCATTAAAGTTCCTTCTTTACAAACGGCCTCTATTTATTTACGCGTGTTACGTGGGAGAGTGTTGTGCGAGTGACCGCCGCGAAAGCACAACAATATAATAATAATTTGTTATGTAATAATAATCATGTTCAATAGTCTGTTCAATTATCGCATAATTTTTATTTATAGAATAGGGAATGCATTAAAACATGGTAATTGAAGATTGGCCCTCTGAAACTCCTAATCTTAATCATCTCAAATACAAATTGTGGGATTTTCTGGAAAAAACTTGCAAGAAAAGACGTGCCAATTTGAAGTTTTATAAGCGAAATACTGGAAAATCCGCTGCATAAACAGTGAATAATTTGATTTCCGAATAACCGAAGTGTTTACATCTCTGTATCCAAAATTAAGATAGCTTGAATAAATTATATATAGTTAGAAAACTCTTTTTATATAAATTTTAAATGTGTTTATATACAAACTAGATTGTGTTGCCTATTTTATTTATTATAGGCATGCGGAATATGATAGAATTTATGGGCAAGACTATGTATAATTATACTTAATCAAAATATATTTTGAATTCAAAATACATTTTTATTTAGATAATAATTTTTGTTATCATATGTATATATTGATAAATCTTTGTTTTAATAAAATATGTATCCTATCTGTTGTATCTGTCATCATATGTATCTGTTTTAATAAAATAAATATATTCTATTATTACATCTCGGGTTCCGTTTTCGATTGTGTTAGCCAACAGTTGAAAAATTTTATAAGAGTGAAGCGTTTGGATGTGACGGAGTGAGGGAAAGAGTAGATGAGTGGTCAAAAAGAGAGGAAGAATGAAAGGAAGGACAAGGGATTGAAAGGAAGGTAGGGCGAAGGGGAGGAGAGGTGGAAAGGGGACTGGGAAAGGACAGAGGGAATTAAGAGATTGCTTAATTCGTCTATTTTACTGACTGAATATATATTTTGTATTTTTTAATTTTCTTTGCATAGATTAAAAAATCCTTTTACAAAATGAGAGAAAATATCCAATTAAGTATGGAAAGATATTAAATGATATGAAAAACAAAAAAATTTATATTACAGTTTTTTGTTATTGTCTAGGTTATTTATTCACTCTACAAATAATACCAACTATTGAATTTGAAACTTACCTACCCATATTTCTACAATATTTAAGAAATTTTGAGAGCTTCAAAATATGATTTGAAAGCTTATAGGAGAAGTAAATGGAAAAATACGAAAATATGCGAACTTTAGGAGGTTAGGTTCATATGTGTACAAAAATATATGTATGTATGTATACATAAATGTATCTATATATATTTAAATGTACATATGTGTGAACGTTTTCGTTAGAATTCGTTCGTCAGTCCAGCATCCTCTTAGTATTGGTTTTATGCTTCGGTTTTAATCTTAAAAATTGGAAATGAAGAATGTCATAAGATCATTTACGCTTCCCTATTCTTAACCATGATCTTAATCTTAGTTCTAGAAAGTTCCCATCTTTTAACTTAGTCTTAATTCCTTAAGAAAAAGACGCATGCGCGATAAAAAAAGCGCGTAGGAAGAAAAAATGTCAGATGCAGATTTGATTGAATGTGATTAACAGTTTGATGTGAAATAAGAAAAATCCAAATTACAAAAATAAATTAAGAAAAGAAATGACCGTTTTCATGTCTTTTTCGATTCATTGGCTGAACAGCATATCTCCGCTGTCCTTCTTTTTTGCTTTTGAAGTAATAAATGTGCTACACAAGCAATTGATAATAAAAGTAATGCTCCAAACATTATTATTTTAACGATTCATTTTGCTTGCATTTATCTCACTGTCATTTGATAATTACATCTGCAATTTCCTTGTCAATTGGTCATCACATGCAATTCGTGATTATGTTTTCTTACGTACGTGTATGCGCAGCCTGAATTTTCAAGAAAGCATAAACAGTCCTTAAGATTAAGTCAGGACTAAGATTAAGACTAAGACTGAAGCATAAACCAGCTTTTAAGATTAGAAGTTAAAACAGCTGAGAAGCGGTACAGAGGAGAAACGGGCATAGAGTAGATAATGGGCACGTGATAGAGAGACGCGGTAGTGAGAGTGGAGACGGTGACGCTGGGGTAAGCGGTGGCATAGAATAGGTAATGAACAGAGTGAGAAGAGAGCGTTATGATAATACAGGGGAAAGTATAAAGGAGCAGGTTAAAAAGAAGAGAGAACTATTCTATTAGGAGAAGAATCGGTAGACGAGAAAAGAGAGGAGGAAATAAGTAAGAAAAGTAAAATGACGCTGAGATCGCTGCAGAGAGCGGTGGAGAAGGAGGGAACGATAAGAATGCTGAAGAAAATGACGGAAGAGATGAGAGAAAGATTGAGAGGGGTAAGACAGGAGATAAATAAGGTAGCAGAGAAACAGAAAGAAATAATGAAGATAGAGATGGAAAAGATGAGAAATGAATTAAGGATGAGAGAAAAGAAATGGAAGAAGGAAAGAAAAGAAATGAAAGAAAGAATCGAAAAGATAGAAAAAAAACTGGAGAAGATGGAATTAGGAAGTAAGATTTGGGAGAGAATAAGAGGATGATGGAAGGTGTAGAAGTGGGAAAAGAAAAAGGAAATACGAGGGCAGTTTGAAAAGTCCGTTCAAAATCAGAAAGATAGTACCATTGGTGTGTATCAAGGTTATTTTCAGTAGCATCTCTTGGAAGAACATACACCAAGTTTCAGACTGATCTATTTCTCTGTATTTGACGTTCGTCTGAATCGAGGAAGTCGAGTGATTTTTAAAAAAATGAATGAAAGAGAATTTCGTGTGTTGATCAAGTATTACTTTATGAAAGGCAAATCGCTTCAGGAGACTAAAAGAAGCTTGATAAACATTATAGTGAATCTGCACCTTCGATTAAAACAGATAAAAAATCAAGGTGCGTGAGATTGCTAATGCTGTGGACATCTCGAGTGAACGGGTATATAATATTTTGTATCAACATTTGGATATGAAAAAGTTATCTGTAAGATAACTAGATTATCTGAGTGCTGCGATTGCTCATAAATGGTTTCAAACGTTTCGGAGTGGCCATATGAGCCCAAGTGGCTCTGAACGGTCTGGACCGTTGAGGCTCCAGAAATTATTG